>OZ025303.1:190875609-190956235 GCA_964019185.1 Maratus speculifer | reverse complement strand
AGCTTTAGGATATAGACTGTTGTATCCAAGTAAATATGAAAAAAAAAGCAGCTTGAAATATTATTCAGTGATTCTGACCTTGCTGGTGATATTAAAACTCGTCATTCAAGGAATGACATGGTTAGCAAATTCAATGAAAGTGCTATCTCTTGGATGAGTAAAAAACAAAAAAGTTTAGTTTTGTCAACAACAGAGGCAGACTATGTGGCTGCCAGTAAAGGTGCAAAAGCAATAATTTGGCTCCAAAGACTGTTAAATGAGCTCTTATATTCACAAAGTAAACAAACTCTGTTTGTTGATAATGCAAGTGCCATAAAACTGGCTAAAAACCCTGAATTTCACAAGAGATCTTTGACTTGAACTATTTGTACTTTGACTGTAACCATTAACTGAAGTTCCAGCATTGTTTATTGTTGAGTTTGACGTGGTGTGCTTTGCGCACGTGATTTTAACATGTAATCTAGTTTTTATTGTAATTATATTTAATCAAGAAAGCAATTTAATGCCTATTAGCTAACCTAGTTTTTACACTTATGTTTGATAATGAATAAAAAAAAAAAAGATAAAGAATGTTGTCCATCTGATTTATTGATAAGAATCTCTATCTGCCCCCCCCCCCTCCTTCTCCGTGCGGGGCAAGTACAAGAATATATTACTACTGTCGGATGCATTATGTAACAAAAAGCTGCTATAAAATACTTTTAAAAAGTAACTATTTCTTTTAAGTGCTATTTGATATAAAGTTATTTCATATATAAAATTACATTTTATTGACTTCTCTTCATTTAAATAAAAAAGGTATGTGAAAAATAAGTATAGTCATTTTTGTATATCTGTTCGAGTAAAAGAAATAAATTAAAATAAATAAATAGACATTGATAGCGATGTAATTAAGGGCGGGGGGGAAGGTGTACGTGTACGTTCCAAAATTAACAAAAAGTTGGTAACATTATATATGCATAGTTCCTTATAATTTCAGGAGATATTAATAAAAATATGAAAATGTAAATTAATATTAGAAGCTGTAAATATTGAATGTTTATAATTAAAACCTTATTATTCAAATGGCATGAAATTTCGTTTCTAGGCATTGTTTTAATCGAAGATTTAAAATATCTTGTCAAAATTGAGTGTTAGCATGGGAAAAAAAATTTGGGCTGGTTTTGATTGGTATATGCCGAATTTTATATGCCTAAGAAAAGGAGGTGGGCTGATAAGGACCATCAGCACAGCATTAGGTCCACCATTCCCATCAGCACCTAGATGAGACATACTTTTTTTTTCCATTAGTATACCTCAAAACAAATAAGAAAATAACAATATCTTGAAAGAAGGTTCAATAATTGGTGAAAAAATAAAATATATATTTAAGTTAATTTGGTGTGTATCAATGAACATAAACACTATTGTCATTAGTTTTAAACCAAATTATCAATAGGATATACAACACTAAATGCAAAATTAAGATGAATGGAGCTTATTAAGACTATTATTTTAATATATGAAAGATCGGAAATAATCTGTAACAGAAAAAATAATCATACAGTTTCAGACACTTTTGGTAATGTGTTTTAGGTTATTTTCCTTCTTTTTGTCCAAATACTATTGTTTTTAGCACTTGTTTTTCAATATCCTGTGTTCTGGTGATGTGTTCCATTCCAACATGTTGTGGAAAAAAGTTCTGAATCAATGCCTAGTTTGCATATTTTACAGAAGATATTATTATTTTTCTTACATTAAATAATGTGAATAGAACACCATTAGAGTGACCAGTTCTGTGTTTTACAAGTAACATTACAAAGCAAGTACGAGATGACCTGTTTTTGGAGGAACGTATTTTGAACTTTACTAGTTTAACACTAGAACGCCCGGATGGAGTCGATTCGACTCCAATCATGTAACTAAATTTCAATTCGAACCAGAAAAATTTTCTTGAAATAATTTAAATCTAATCCACGCAAATTTACGTTAAATAAATCAATTAAATAATTTTGAATAAAAATTCTGGTGAGAAATATTATTTTCAAACTTGAGTAGAATTTCCGGGCGTTCTAGTGTTAAAGATATAGCTGAAATGAGACATAGATATACCCATGAGAATATAATAATCGATTTCGGAAAAGTGTCCCGATGTATCAAAATCGAGGCTTTCTTTTTTGCTACATTTCTGATATTGTTTAAAATACTTTCAGTAAGTATTTCATACATCTCACTTACAGGGCTTAAATATTGTAGAGCCAATCTACTGGATAAAGATAGAAAACCAACGATTATAAATGCACAAATAAAGTATGAAAAACATATTTTCATACTTTATTTGTGCATTTATAATCGTTGGTTTTCTATCTTTAAACATTTTTGCACAAAGGTTTTATTTACTATTTCAATCTACCGGCTAAGTAGTATGAGTTTTAGAGCATCGTTTTTCCGACGAAGTATAGATTCTAGTTTCTATAAAGGTTTCAGTTTCAGTTGTTTTAATAACGAGACAGTTCTTACTTTTACATATTATACATCAAGTGTTAGAGTTCTGACAAATAAGGTATTGATAAATGTAGATTAGGTTTCTTTTTTGTGGGTTCGTCAGCAGTAATCCTTGACGCAAAATCTGCTATTGTTACATCAAAAGAAGAAATACAAATGTTTAGAGATTGAAGTACTCGAAATACATATTATCTGCATTTAGAGCACTACTTTGAACCACTCGGTAGATCGCAGTTTTTCGGACATCTAAGTATCGATATAACTTTTCTGTTAGAATAGGCACGAAAAGTTTTCCGACAGACTTTACGACAATAGCACTGACATAAAAGCATTATTTATTAGTAATTTCTTTAATAAATATTTACAAAAACAGTTTTAGAAAACAACATTGTCCTATTAACAGCGTAAATACTTTTTTAGTGCGGCAAAACAAATATAAACGAGCTCCGATAACAGTGCATTTCATTCTCTCGCATGATATATATATATTTTCTTTAATAGGTAAAAGCGCACACTGAACAAAAGTAAAATAATGCTGATATAAAAGCTTATAAAGAGTAGTATCATTGCATGTTAAAATTAATTGGGTTCATCGGGCGCCTCTTATAGAAAAATTAACTCGAAGACACAAAAAAAAAACGACAAAAATGTAGAAAAAACTAAAACACTCTATTTTCGGGCTATAATTTCCATGACTTACTATTTTATTTATCACGTAAAACTTATATTAAACAAAAATACATATCTTTAACTATACAAAGCCATTGAACAATTATCGGAATTACAAACATTTTTTTTTTTTTTTTTCGGCTATATGATGGGCGAAAAATAGCTCTTATCAGCCCACCTCCTTTTATACGCACCTTTTAAAAGTAGACTTAATTATCAATCCTTTGGTACTAATAATTCTCTTCTATGATGATTTGTTGTAAAGTTAGTAAAAAAGTTTACTTTTTTTTTAACCATGACTTTATATTTAGTATAGCAGATGCATTTTATTGTTTCCCTACAGTACGTAATTGAGTAAAGAAAGTTATAATCTAACCATAAAGAACAAATTTTATTTATTGGTGGTAAATAAAAAGATTTAGACATTTCTTTCCTAACTCAAAAAACAATAAATTTTAAGCTTAGTATTAATTTTTGACACTTAAAAAATAATTATACTCAGCGAATAGAATATTTTTGGCGGCAAAATCTCTTACCTCGAGAGTTATTTATAAATAAGGTTGCTTTGATTTTTTTCCCCGCATAATTGGCATGATTAAATAAGTCTGGTACAAAACAAAGACAAACTACAGCAAGTACATTTAATACTATGTTTTTCACTATGGAATACATGGTATTAAATAGTTTGCTGACGACGAAACCTTTTAGTAAAGGGCGTTTTTACATGCGAATATTTTTTATTGATATTTCTTTACCCTCTTTTAAAAATTGCTGATTCAATCAAAAATGAGGAATTTTTTTTAGCACATTCGGGATTTAATGTAACGAAAGAAAGAAGGAAAATCATTTTCTTAGTCATCGTAATTCAAATAAAGAAAAATTTTCATTTTTCTTACCTTAGTTTTTATTAACAGTTTCTTTTAAGAAATAGGAAAAATATCTAGTAAGACTGTCTTTTTCTAACTTTCTTTTTCTTTTTTTCTTTCTGAGAAAAGACAAAATTGCAAGTTTCAAAATTATTTATATTTTTAAGCTATTCTTTATTTGTGACACGGCTAATTATTTTTAAAAAATACAAAACTGACTTCAAACACTTTATTTTTAATTGGACTGTTTATTTCAGAAATCCTCAAGTACAGAATTTCAAATTTTGCTATATTTATGAAAAACTGTCTAACCAAACTAAAATCAAATATTTTTCTCGTGACAAAATTTCAAAATGTTAAGGTTCAAAATGTTAATGCATTAAATAGTAAAGAAATTTCTTCATTAAGATTTTTAAAAAAGGAATAAACTCTTTTTTCTGTTAACCACTTAACTGTTTCTTTTTCTTTTTTAAGTACAATAAATTGAAAATATGGGATAAACACCAGTTATTTTAAGCTAAAATATTAATAATATTAAAGTGTATAACAGCTTAAAATTTCAATACATTTTTAGATTCCTTTTTAAAAGTAGAAACATGAAACTTGCTGAGGTGATTTTTGAAGAGAAGTATAAGAGGCCGTGTGATTTCATTATTCGCTCAATTAAATATAATTTGATTAATAAACAATTATTATCTCAGTTGACCATTTTTTGTTGTTCCCAGATCTTCCGCTTCGGAACATTCGGTTCAAAAGCCAAACTTTGGCAGCATTTTTTGCAATATTTCCTCTATCTTTTTCAAAAAAAAAAAAATAATAATAATAATAACATGTAGGGCACATTATGTAGTTTCTGAATAAGAGATTCCATCAGTTTGATATGTTTGAGAATAAAAATAAATTCAAAAATAAATCAGAAAATAAGCAGTTTCGGATTAGAATACTCCCTTAATTTAAACATTTTTCCATTAAATACAGTTCAACCGATTAAGACGCGGTTCAAGGGAATGGACAAAAGTCGCGTTTTAAGCGTGATCGCGTATTAAACGTGATTTGTTTAACGTTGCAGAAACTGGGCTTGTTTGAACTTTTAATCGTCTATGATAACTTTAGAACTTTCTTTTATGTGTTTGCGGTTAAAAAGTATGTCTTTTACTTACACATATATTAAATTTTAATTTATTCCACTTTAACTTATTGTTTCTTTTTGTAGGACAGACTACAATAATTTAAGAAATATGTATGGATTTTATTGTAGACTTTGTTGTCGATTAATATATTGCAGCCAGAAATAAAACAAAAAAAATATATTTTTAATAATTAAAAAAAAAAAAAAAAAAAAAAAAAAAAAAAAAAAAGGGCTTTGAATTACAATCTAGGTTTTAAAATCATAATTAGCACTTGTAATAATGAATCATTATAATCTGTCCATTTTTTTTAAACATAAGAAAGTGTATTCTTATTAATCTTTGTGTAAAAAATATTGTTAGCATAGTAAAAAGTAATGAAAACATTGCAAACATAAATGAATTACCTAACCGCATACCTATTTGTTTAATCTTTATGAGTAAACTACACTATAAAAAAGACAGATATTTCTGAATTTACGAAAATGCACTATAGTCACGAACAAAAATATACAATAATTTTCCGAATCACCCAAGATTCCGAAAAGCCTTTATTTATCTTTAGAAACCTCTTAAATTATCTTTGAAATTTAAAAAAGAATTTATAAAAATTAATTTTTATTAGCTTTTTTCGAAAATCTTTTACAGGGTATTAATCAGTTATCTAAACCTATAAACCGATTTTTCGGATGTTATGGGACTTAAGTAAATATTGTAGTGAGCAAATATATTTAACTGAAAAGCATATAGAATTAACAGCATTAACATCAACATTTTTATGTTACAACTGTATGCACAATTTCTGTAACGCAGCTGAAAATGTTTAGTTGAAGTCCGATAGCATCGTAAAAACCTATTTTACTTGTGGAGAAAACTGATTAATGCATTATAAAAGCTACTCGAAATCGTTTCCGAAAATTACAGGCAGCTAATAAGATTTTATTTTTATAAGTACTTCTTCAAAATTTCGAAAAAAAAACTTTTTTCTGAAGTTCCTAAAGATAAAAGAACGTTTTTCGGAGTAATGGGTGACTTGGACGCGATTATCGATCAATTTTGCTCCTGTTCATCGTAAATTTTCGTAGTTTAAGAAACGTCTTATTTTTTATAGTGCATAATATGTATTATAAAATATAGTAATAATGTAATGTATATTTAAAATCTCACTATCGACATGCATGATGATCTCTAATCATAATTTTCATGGAGGTATTTGAGTAACTTGAATTTGTCTATTTATACGTATTACAGTAACTAGCAATATATATAAAGCGAGAAACAAAGAATGTTAGGAAGCGGGCTGAAAGAAGAATTGCAATTTTGCTGATTTCGTGGAGTTTTATTTTATCCATATTTCTACCACAATCTCCGATCAGTAATTTTCCCCTTAATTAATCTGTTTTTAAATAAAATAAATAATGCTAATCGGAAATAGTGTTTTTATCTGAATAAGAAAAAAAATCCGCTAAATTCCCGAGAAGAGAGAAGGAATTCGCCTCTTCATTAATGAATTCATGTCTTAAACATGTTTTTTCTCCCTCAAAATTCCGAAAATGTTTCGCGTACTAAGCCGGTCGGGTAATAACCGTTCACGTATTAAACGTGACATTTTTGCATTAGTCCTATGGGCGATGTTCAATGGATCGAAAAAATGTCGCGTATTAAGCGGGTCACATATTAACCGTGATTGCTTTAACCGGGTTTGACTTGTAGTATGACACTGTATTTTAAAAAATCTAGAGGTGACAAAAAGCTTTAAGTGGTGGATCAAGCAAACTCTTCTTGCCTGTATGACTCACGGACAAAGCAATTAAGTGGTTAACATCTTGGAATTTCTGTAATAAGATGTATTTCACTTCTGAACATTTTATTCAGTTACAATTTTTTTAAGGCACAAAAGGCTCTGGCCCTTATATCTTCTTATATATCCACGTATAAAATATATTTTTCAACCAAAAACTGTTTGGATTACATTATTATTTGAAAGTTTAAAATTGAATTATACTAAGGAAATCGGCTATTCCGAACTATGAATTAAATGTATTTAGAAAATGAAATTTTGAAGCAAAAATTGGAAAAAATAAATTTTAAAAAAATTAGACAAATTTAAAGAATGATTGGATACTGTACGTTATAATCTGTTCATGCATATGCTCGCAAAGATGGTTAAATTGTTTCGTAAAAAAAAAAAAAAAACCTATTTAAGGGGGCTCAGGGGTTGAAAACTTTTCAAAAAATCGATTTTTTTATGAACTAGTTTTATTATTCAATTAATTTTTAACTTAATGCAAAAAACCGCATAAAAATATTTGCATTTTTAACGGAGTTATAAACATTTATGTATCAACCTTTCATAGCCACACCATCTAATTTCAACTTTAAGTCGCATTTTCTCAAAACTTGATTTTTGACGACTAACACCAAGATTTAAAAAAACTATTTGATGTAATGGCTTTTTTTTTTTTTTTTTTTTTTTTTTTTTTTTTTTCATGGATATAACATCATTATCTATAGAATGAATTAATATATTTTAGATAGTTTAATATTTTGAGTATTTTTAATGAAAAAAAAAAGTTGTATTTTTTAGGGAGGTTTTAAAATTTCAAATTTGAGAATTTCTTAATAATGTTTTTTTTTTTTTTTTTTTTTTTTTAGTGCTAGTTATATTCTTAATTCATTCTATCGAGTAAAGTTTCCGGATCATTTTAAAGCAAAAATTAGGTTCTTATGTCAATTCTACGTTAAGATATCTTGGTGTTGGTGAGATAACACAATTTTTTTTTTTTATTGTGTTACATAAATTTTGCCATATTTATTATTATATTACATTGAAGTAACTTCATTTTATAATTTTATAAGACTACAAACATACCTTTAAAATATCAGAAAGTTTAAATTAGTTACATTGAATACTTCTGTTTTTATACGGATTCGGAGCAATATGGATCGGAGCACATTGATTGATTGGATTTACATGTTTTTCCGTATCGATCAACCCCTGAGCCTCCTTAACTGAATGACTTTGACCAATGTTAGCCTTAAATAGCGCTTAAAACAGTTCTTCAGTTTTAAAACTTCCCATTTCAGTATGTTTCCCAAAAAATTTCTGTAAATTTAACTGTAAAATAGTGTTTCACTCAGTTATAAGCATTTCCATGTTGGTAATAATGGTTGGCTAACCATTATACTTAAAATAACATTTTTTAAAACTTTTTTGTAATTTTTTTGTAATTTTTTTAAATTTAAAACAATGTAATTCTGTAAAAAAAAAAAAAAAAAAAAAAAAAAAAAAAAAAAAAATTATGTTTTTTTTTTCTTGTAGTTTTTATTTTTGCAATTTTTTCTTTTTAGTTTGTAATTTTATTTTATTTTATTTTATTTTCAATTTTTCAATTGTTTTTCAATTTTTTATCTTTTTACATTTTTTTTCTTTTTGTAAATATTTTCATAAACATTTCTAGAAAAAATTAAGATCATTTCGTGAACTCGCATTTTTTTTAATTCATCTGTTAATTTTTGTCTGTTTTTATGAATTTTTTTATGCTGTGAAAGCATTATTAGAAAGAATAAAGACTAACATTTCACTCAGTTATAAGCATTTCAATGTTGGTAATAATGGTTGGCTAACCATTTTACACTATATTTAAAATAACATTTTTTAAAACTTTTTTGTAATTTTTTTGTAATTTTTTTTATTTAAAACAATGTAATTCTATAAAAAAATTATGTTGTATTTTTTTTCTTGTAGTTTTTATTTTTGCAATTTTTTATTTTTACTTTGATTTTTATTGCATTTTATTTTCAATTTTTCCATTTTTTTTTTTAAATTTTTTATCTTTTTAATTTTTTTTTCTTTTTTGTACATATTTTCATAAACATTTTTAGAAAATATTAAGATCATTTCGTGAACTCGCATTTTTTTGAATTCATCTGTTAATTTTTGTCTGTTTTTCATGAATTTTTTTATGCTGTGAAAGCATTATTAGAAAGATAGACTCCACTCAGTTATAAGCATTTCAATGTTGGTAATAACGGTTAGCTAACCATTATACATTATACTTAAAATAGCATTTTTTAAAACATTTTGTAATTTTTTTTAAAATTTAAAACAATGTAATTCTGTAAAAAAAAAAAAAAAAAAAAAAAAAAAAATGTTGTATTTTTTTTCTTGTAGTTTTTATTTTTGCAATATTTTCTTTTTATTTTGTAATTTTATTTTATTTCATTTTCAATTTTTCCATTTTTTTTTTTTTTTCAATTTTTTATCTTTTTACATTTTTTTTATTTTTGTAAATATTTTCATAAACATTTCTAGAAAAAATTAAGATCATTTCGTGAACTTGCATTTTTTTAAAAATTCATCTGTTAATTTTTGTCTGTTTTTATGAATTATTTTATGCTGCGAAAGCATTATTAGAAAGTATTGTATGATAGTGTAAATAAATGATGGAACTATAAAGGTTGTTTCCCTGGTGGAATTACAGTACAAGTAATTCGAACCCACACGATATTGTAAAGTGGCGACTAAGATGGGATTATTTACCCATATTATTTTGTTAAGAAAAATATTGTGAAAAAAAACGTAAACGCCGGGAAAAGAAATGGCTGTTGAAAAAGAAATTATTTCACTGGGTCGGCTAGAAGAATATGACTCAAAGGTTCCTTGGACTATTTATGTTGAGAAAATGGATTTTTATTTCTGTGCGAATAATATAAAGAATGAAGAAATGAAAAAGAATATTTTGCTTAGTTCTGTTGGTACGACAACATTTACGATTTTAAGAGACATTATTGTCCCGAAGACGTTAAAGGAGATAAAATATGAAGATCTTTTAAAAAAAGCTAAAGAACATTTTTCTCCTTGTCCAAGTGAAATTGTGGAGAGATTCAAATTTCAGAAACGTCTTAGAAAGCCAGGGGAAAGCATAGCTGAGTTTGTAAGAGAACTTAGAAGATTGTCTGAATTCTGTAATTTCGGAAACACCTTAAATGACCGCCTGCGTGACCAGCTTGTGTTCAGAATACAAGATGAAAAGATACAACAAAAGCTGCTCGATTGTAAGGAATTAAATTTCCAGACTGCGGTGGAGATCGCAGAATCTTTTGAATCTGCGGAAGCCGGTGTGAAATCACTACATATAGGCGAAAGTACAGCTGTCAACCAAGTGCGCGCTAGAGTGGAGAAACCGAAACCAGAAAAGTTCTCTCACCCATTTAAGCCCAAAGAAGAAAAATTCTCGTCTGAGAAACCATGTTTCAGATGTGCGAAACACCACAATCCTAAAATGTGCCCTTTCAAGAATGCCGAGTGCCATCTGTGCCACAAATTTGGTCACCTAAGAATTTGTTGTAGGAATCGAAAATTTATGATGAAAAATGATAAACAGAACAAAAACAGTAAAATTAAAACTGTTCAAGAGGAATATTGTTTTAATTGTGTGGACAACAACTCCAATAGTGTAACATGGCAAAAAAATGTAAAAATAAATGGTGTGAATGTTAAATTTGAAATTGACACCGGGGCGGCACATACTATAGTAAGTAAAAATGTGGCAGAAAAATTGTTCTCAGGTAAGCTACCTTTAATTAAATCTAAAGTTAAGTTACAAACTTATACTAAAGATTTTTTAACTGTATTAGGTGAGTTAAAAGTAGATGTTTTTGTTGATGAATATTGTATACCTGATTTAAAAATATTAGTTATTAAAGAGCAAGGTCCGAGTCTAATTGGAAAAACTTGGTTAAAAGCATCAAAATTATTTTGGCCTAATGTAAATATGATTAAAAGTATTTCGAAAGATGATTTAATTAGAAATTTTCCAAATGTTTTTGCTGACGGGATCGGTACAATAAAAGGTCCTCCCGTTTCAATAAATTTGAAAAAGGATGCAAAACCAGTTTTTCTTAAGTCTCGACCTGTTCCGTTTGCTTTGAGAAGAGCTAATGATTTGGAATTGGAACGATTAACAAAAGAGGGTATTTTGAAACCTGTTGATCATTCAGATTGGGCTAGTCCTATAGTAATTGTTCCAAAACCAAATGGTACTGTTAGAATTTGTGGTGATTATAGAGCCACAGTAAACTCAAATACAGAAAACGATAATTATCCTCTTCCTAGGATAGAAGAATTATTCTCTAAATTATCAGGTGGAAAATTCTTTACTGTTTTTGATTTAAAAGATGCTTATTTACAACAACCTGTAGATAATGAAAGTAGTAAAATTTTAACTATTAATACTCATAAAGGATTATTTAATGTTTTAAGATTAGCTTTTGGCGTAAAGTGTGCTCCTGGAATGTTCCAGAGAAAAATAGAGAATATATTTAAAAAATATGAGTATGTTGGTGTATTTTTAGATGATGTAATCATAAGTGCTAGGAATGAATCAGAACATTCTGAAAGAGTTGAAAGTGTTCTGAAATGCTTTTCTGAGCATGGTATAAGATTAAATAAGGAAAAGTTAAAATTTATGGTTTCGGAAGTTTGCTAGTTAGGACATAAAATTTCTCAGGAAGGAATTAGACCTATGCCAGAGAAAGTTAATGCTATTTTGAATGCACCTATTCCAAATAATGTGTCACAATTGCGTTCATTTTTAGGCTTAATTTCTTATTATAGAAACTTCCTACCTAATATTTCAGATGTCTTAGAACCTTTACATAGATTATTAGATAATAATGTTAAGTGGACATGGTCAGAAAAGCATGATAAAGCATTTCAAAAAGTTAAAGAATTATTATGTACATCACCTGTTTTAGAATTATATGATGTTAACAAAGATATTGTTTTGAACTGTGATGCTTCAGAATATGGTATTGGTTCTGTATTAAGCCATATTATTGAGGGTAAAGAGAAACCCATAGCTTATGCTTCTAGAACTTTAAATAAAACTGAAAGAAATTATGCAATGATAGATAAAGAAGCTTTATCTGTAATATTTGGTGTTACTAAATTTCACCAATATTTAGCTGGTAAACAGTTTAAAATTATAACAGATCACAAACCTTTAATTAGATTGTTTGATCCTGTTAAAAAGGTACCTGATACATTATCACCTAGAATGCTGAGATGGTCGCTTATGTTAGCAGGATATGATTATACAATTGAGTATCGCGAAGGTAAAAATAATAAAAATGCGGACGCATTAAGTAGATTACCTCTCCCAGAAACTGTAAATATAGTTAGTAATCCTGCTGAAATAATGTTTGTTTCAAATAATAATGATTGGCCTGTTACTTCTAAAACGATTGCAAAGTGGACAACTGAAAATCCTGTAACTAAACAAATTTTAGAGTGGGTACTACATGGATGGCCTCGAAAGGTTAAAGCAGAAGAATATCAACCTTATTTTCGTAGAAGGGATGAAATTTCCTGTTTAGAAAATTGTTTATTATGGGGGCATAGAGTAATTGTGCCAGAGGAAGGTAGAGAATATATATTGAAATTGTTGCATTCTGTTTATCAGGGTATGTCTAGCATGAAAGCTAAAGCTAGAGGGGTGGTTTGGTGGCCAAACATGGATAAGGAAATTGAACAAATGGTAAATTCATGTAGTAGATGCCAAATGTGCGCGAGGGATAATCCAAAAATGAAACCCTTAGAATGGAAGTCTGAATTACCCTGGGAAAGGATTCACATAGATTATGCAGGTCCGTTCAGGGTCGTACTGGCATAACAGAGAGGGCGGTGGCAAAATGGATAACAAGGGCGCTGATTGCCTTACGAAAGGGCGCAAATCCTTATATATATATATATACGCGCACACACACATACTACATAATATACGAGTACATTGTTGTAAAAACTTTATTCCTAAAATATATATGTCACCCAAAAGAATATTATATATTTATAGAAGTGTAATATACACGAAAATAGTTCTCCGCAAAACATTGCACCTTTTAAAAATCTTGATATCAGACAATCCAATTTAGAGGGTTTGTTTCGACCAAACTTTTAAAAATATATATACCTATATTTTCGACAGGGATGCCGCGGGCGCTATATTGCATAAAATACGCAAAAAATTGGCGACGGGACGCAGAAAAATAGCTCTTACACGTCCCATAGGGTGCGTAATTTCGTCAAAAGATCGCAAAAAAGGCGACTTTCGTTAAGAAATCGCGAAATAACGATTATTTTTCGGCAAATTTCGTCAAAAGATTCGCGAAAAAATCGCTAATTTCGTCACAAAATCTCGAAAAAAACGGCAGATTTCCTCAGTAGGTCGCGAAAAAACGACCAATTTCGTCTAAAATCGCAAAAAAAGGCAAATTTTGTCAAAGAATTCACGTAAAGCGCCAATTTTTGTCAAAAATCATGATAAAACGTCTAATTTCGTCAAAAAATCACGAAAAAATGTCAAAATTTGACAAAAAATACCCGAAAGTACGGAAAATTGTTAAAAAATTAGCGAAGAAACGGCAAATTTAGTCAAAAAATGAGAGAAAAACATAAAATTCGTCACAAAATCTCGAAAAACTGGCAAATTTCCTCTAAAGAATGCGAAAAAACGACAAATTTCGTCTAAGAATCTCAATAAAACGGAAATGTTGTCAAAAAATTCACGAAAAAACGCAAATTTCGTCAAAAAAATCACGAAAAAACACAAATTTCGTCATAGGAGCATGGAAAAAAAAAAGAAGTTAATGTTGGGAGTGAATTTTCCTGTTCCAAAAACTAAAATTCTTGCTTCAAAATTTTTTTTGCTGCTCCAAAAACGGATTTTCTTGCTTTACAATCCGTTTTTGACTGCCCCAAGTCTTTCTGAGCAAATTTAACTTCTGAAAGCACCCATTCATTAAATTAAAAATACCCCTTTACTCAACAAGTTTTTTTTTTTTTTTTTTTTTTTTCACTAAAAGAAATGTTTTTTCAATAAATTTGTCTTGCCCCTTTTTAAAAGAAATGCTAACAATAGTGACTCTTTTTATCTTCTACACACAAATAAGCATTATTTTATAATTAAATATATATTTTGCACATTTATTTTTAAAAAAGTTAAAAAAAAAAATTCCCTTAATAATTTAAAAAACTTATTATTGGTTTTAATTAATTATTTATTATTATTAAAATAATTATTGCATTTCATTTTTCTTTTGCAAGTGAACAAGTTTTGCATCGAAAAACATGACTTATTAGTAGTGGGGACCCGCTTTTGTATAAAAAAGGGGGGGGGGGAAGGGAAGGGACCCAAAATTTTAGAAGTTCTGGGTCCCAGGGACCCAGGATTTTTCAAGTCTAGCGGCATCACTGTAATTTCACTCGCGTTATCTAATGATAGATTAAAAAAGCCGAATATTACTATTGAGAAATAGTGGGGATTTAAAAATATTTGCGAAATTTAAGCACTGTGTTAATTCTCTTCAACCGCATTACATCAGTTTGTATATGTGAAGAAGAACTGCGTATTAAATAAATGTATCTGTGATGCCCTAACAAGTACAGTACAAATCTGAAGAAATATGGAATACTATTAATATGGAATGGATTAATATTTATTGAACATTATTTAACTAATAAGAAGTAAAATTTGCTTTTAACTATATATTACATTTACTTATATAATTCAAACTTTATCTCGAATATCTGAATAACAGCATCCGTAAAATTATTTCGAAATAAAAAATAAAAGTAAAGCGAATTAAAACAATTTCATTGGTTCAAAACATTTTATACAATTCAATAATATTTTATATAATACAATCTCTAGGATACAAATACTAATTATGATGTAAAAATTTTCCAAACCGTAATAGGTATTAAGTTTTTTTTTCTTCAATAATACGTAAATTAGTTTCAAATTAAATTTACACTATATATGTATACATATAAAAACATTTTTTCCCTATTATGAAATCAATTAATAAAATAATGTTTTTTTTTTCCCAAATAACTAAAAAAAATAAATAAAAATAAAAAAGGAAATATTTTTGTATCAAAAGCGTCTTATAGAAATTTTTTCATAGTGAAAATCACAAGAAATATGGAATATTATGACTATGGAATGGATTAATATTTATTGAAAATTGATTAACTAATAAGAATGAAAATTTGATTTTAACTATATATTACATTTACTTATTTAATTCAAACTTTATTTCGAATATCTGGATATCAATCTCTACACAATTATTTCCAAGTAAAAAATAAAAAATTAAAATAAAACGAATTAAAACAATTTCATTGACTCAAAACTCAAAGTTCAAAACATTATTTTTTACAATTCAATAATATTTTATATAATACAATCTCTAGGATACAAATACTAATTTTGGTGTAAAAATATTCCAAATCATGGTAAGAATGGCATTTATTTTACAAGAATTATTTTTAAAAAGGGTTTCTTTTTTATCAATTTCAAATTAGAAAAAAAAAAAAAACATTTTTTCTCTATCTTACAAAAAAAAAAAAAAAAAAAAAAAAAAGACAAAATGATAATGTGACTTAAAAAGTTTTTTTTTTCTTGTAAACAATTATACTTTTAAAAAGTAAAATTACTTTGTTTTAGAAGTGCTCTGAATAAATTTTTTTTAGTACAAATCTCAAGAAATAAAATCTTTCATTGAAAATTTTATGGTCAATAACATTCTCTTCCACAGCTGACTTTAAAATAGTATGAATATTAATGGATTAATATTTATTAAAAATTATTTAACTAATAAGAAGTAAAATTTGACTTTAACTGTATGTTACTTTACTTGGCAAATTCAAACATTATCCCGAATATCCGAATAACAATCACCACACAATTGTTTCCAAATCGAAAATAAGTATTAAAATAAAAAATAAAAAAAAAATTATTTGTATCAAATTCAAAAGTGCAAAATATTATTTAATACAACTCAATATTATTTTATATAATACACTCTCAAGAATACAAATACTAAGTATAGTTGAAAAATTTTGTGAAAAGTTATTTTAGTTCGGGGCAAAAATAATGTCGATTTAAGTAAATTAATTTAAAAAAAAATTTTTTTTTTAATTCTTTTTAAACAATAAAATTATTATATATAGAAGTCTTGATTTGAATCCTGCTTTTTAAACAGTTTATATATATACATTAATACTCTTGCGAAAGTGGTACAATTATTAATAATAAAAATGTAATAATAAATAATCTTACTTTATATTGTTTTTCCATGGGCAAATTATAGCTTTTGCTATGCAAAGTGCATGCAACATCAGTGGTGATGAAATTTTTACTGTACACTATTTTTAAAAAGTACGAAGCACGAGCTTTTTAAAAGAAATATATTTAAGATTACAACTAAATATCTAAATAACTCAGGACACAAGCAAATAATGTGGAGACGGAATTGTTTTTTGGAACTGGATCGGTTGAAAATTAGAAACACATGTATTTCCAGTTTATGTGGAGTGGATAATAGATGACTGATTTCGCTACCCTCTTTTCCTTCGGACATAATGTGTTTTGGTAATATTTCAAATAACAGAAAGATACGAGATCCAATCCAGAAATCTCAGAATACGGCATAATCAGTAAAAAATGTCACACCTGGTATTAATGACTACAGTCACACTGGGTAACTGCAGAGCTCAGAACTAGTTAACTTGAAACCCCCCTGGAATGACAATTTGTTTTCCTGGGAACTCCCACGTTATTGACTAACAGCTTTGAAAAGTGAATACAAACACATCTGCGCTTCACTTAACGACGTTGATTTTCAGGGGTTTGTATATTTATATTAATTACATGTGTATTCTTCATTTTGTAACTTGCGGTGGTGTTTGAAGTTTAAAGAGGTTAAGCTGATCCGATCCAGTATAAAAAAGGTTTTAGATATTGGCATTTTTTGATGCTAAAATTATTGAATTTTCAAAGAGATATAAAAAATTACCCTATTCTTCTTTCAAAAGCAAAATTTACATAAGTTTCCGTTGCAAATTCTCCTGAAAAATTATTTTTCGTAATCTGCCCCATATTATCATTTAAGAAATTAATGATAATATAGGTCATTAAGACCTTTTATGTATCTGTAAAGGGCGATGTTATTAGAAAAACAATATAATTGTTTTTTTTTAAGTTCTTTTCACCAAAGAGCTGAAAGAAAGAAAGAAAAAAAAATCTGATTAGGGGCGCCAGCATTACAAAAATAATAATTTTTTTGAAAGTTATTTTTCTGTGGCGTTGAAAAAAAAAATAATAATCTGATCAAGGGCTCTATGATTACAAAAAGACGATATTAGTTTTTTGAAAGTTTTTTTACATAAACACGGAAAAAAATCCGACCAAGAGGGTTGAGGTTATAAAAGCATGATATTTGTTTTTTGAAAGTTATTTTTAAAGAAACACCGAAAAAAAATCTGACCATGGGCGCCATGATAACAAACACACTATATTAATATTTTGAAAGTTATTTTTACAAAAGGCGCTGAAAAAAGCTGACGAAGGGCGCCATAATTACAAAAACCGATATCAGTTTTTTAAAAGTTATTTTTGTAGAGGCGCCGAAAATATCTGTCCAGGAGCGCACGATTCCAAAAACACGGTATTAGTTTTTTGAAAGTTATATTTAAAGAGGCGCCAAAAAAGATCTAAACAAGGGCGTCATGATTACATTAAAATGATATTAGTTTAAGTTTTATTTTTATTTTTTACAGAGGAGTAAACATGTTTTTTTACAGAGGAAAAAATCTGACTAAGGGCGCCATGTTTCCCAAAATAGGATATTAGTTTTTAAAAGTTATTTTTACAAGAGGTGCTGAAGAAAGCTGACCAAGGGCGACATAATTATAAAAACCGATATTAGTTTTCTAAAAGTTGTTTTTGTAGAAACGCCGAAAAAAGTCTGACATGGGGCGCATCGATTCCAAAAACATGATATTAGTTTTTAAAAGTTATTTTTAAAGAGGCGCTTAAAAAATCTAAACAGGGGCGCCATGATTACAAAAACATGATATAAGTTTATTTTAGGTTATTTTTACAGAAGTGTTGATAAAGTCAGACCAAAGGCGCCATGTTTCCCAAAACACGATAATAGTTTTTTTGAAAGATATTTTTACAAGAGGCGCTACAAAAAGCTAATCAAAGGCGCAGTAATTACAAAAACCAATATTAGTTTTTTAAAAGTTATTTTTGTAGAGGCGCCGAAAAAATCTGTCCAAGGGCGCCACGATTCCAAAAACACGATATTAGTTTTTTGAAAGTTATATTTAAACAGGCGCCGAAAAAGATCTAAACAAGGGCGCCGTGATTACAAAAACATAATATAAGTTTATTTTATTTATTTATTTATTTTACTAAGGTGTTGATAAAATCAGACCAAGGGCACCATGTTTCAAAAAACACGATATTAATTTTTTGAAAGTTATTTTTACAAGAGGCACCGAAAAAAGCTTATCAAGGGCGCAGTAATTACAAAAACCGATATTAGTTTTTTAAAAGTTATTTTTGTAGAGGTGCCGAAAATATCTGTCCAGGGGTGCCACGCTTCCAAAAACAAGGTATTAGTTTTTGAAAGTTATATTTAAAGAGGCGCCGAAAAAGATCTATAGAAGGGCGCCATGATTACATTAAAATGATATTAGTTTTTTTTAGGTTTTTTTTACAGATGTGTTGAAAACATCTGACTAAGGGCGCCATGTTTCCCAAAATACGAGTTTAATTTTTAAATGTTATTTTTACAAGAGGTGCCGAAAAAAAATCTGACCTGGGGCGCCACGATTTCAAAAACATGATATTAGTTTTTTGAAAGTTATTTTTAAAGAGCGCTGAAAAAGATCTAAGCAAGGGCGCCATGATTACTAAACATGATATTAGTTTTATTTAGGTTTTTTTTTTACAGAGGTGTTAAAAAAAATCTGATTAAGGGCGCCATGTTTCCCAAAACACAATACTAGTTTTTCAAAAGTTATTTTTACAAGAGGTGCTGAAAAAAATTGAAGAAAGGCGCCATGATTACAAAACACAATATTTTTTAATGTTATTTTTACAGAGGCGCTGAAAAAAAATCTGATAAGAAGCCCATGATTGCAAAAAGACGATATTAGTTTTTTAAAGTTGTTTTTACATAAAGACTGAAAAAATTGACCATGAGCGCTATGATTATAAAAAATCGATATTAGTTTTTTGAAAATTATTTTTACAGAAGCACTGGAAAAAACCTGACCATGGGCACTTTGATTACAAATACCGATATTAGTTTTTTTTAAAGTTATTTTTGTAGAGGCGCTGAAAAAAAAACTGACAAAGGGCGCCACATTTCCAAAAACACCATATTATTTTTAAAAAGTTATTTTTTAAAAGGTTCTGAAAAAAACATAATTACAAAAACACGATATTAGTTATTTTTATTGCTATTTTTATAAAGGCGCTGAAAAAATCTGAACAAGGGCGCCTCTGACAATGTGACCAATTAAAATGAAAATCTTTTCTTTTAAATTGGCATTCCGTCTCTTTTTCCCATCCTTTATATTTCCACAAAAAAGCAGAATAAATATAAAACTACAGCACAGCCACCTATGGCGCTAAATATTTGATAGAAAATGCTAAATATGTCATTACCTTTAATTTGCCAAATGAAAATATTTGAAATTTTATGCCTTTCAGAATGCATAACTTAAAATGCTTCCATTAAAGGAAAAAAAAAAAAAAAAAAAAAAAAAAGTGACGAGGGGCGCACCGGGCATTTGCCTCGTTGCCCGGTGGGCCAGTACGACCCTGGGTCCGTTTGAAGGGAAATTTTTTTAAATAGTAGTTGATTCTTATACAAAATGGTTAGAAGTAGAAGTAGTGCCCAGGACCGATAGTAAAAATACTATTAGAGTATTAAGAAGAATTTTTGCGACATGTGGATTACCTTTAGAATTAGTCAGTGATAATGGATCCGCGTTCACAAGTGAGGAATTTGAGGAATTTCTTAAAAATAATGGAATTAAGCATACACCTATTCCACCATATCATCCGTCGTCGAACGGACAGGCGGAAAGATACGTGCAAACTGTGAAAAATTGCCTTAGGAAACTGGATAAAAATGACATATCATTATCAATTGCACGACTTTTGTTAGAAAATCATTCAACTCCTCATTCGGTGACTGGTAAAACTCCTGCTGAATTAATGTTTGGAAGGCCAATTCGAACAGCCCTTCATTTAGTATTACCATCAAAACCTAAAATACAGCAACCCCTGCACAAATTTAAGCTTCTTGAATTAGTTTTCGTTAAAAATTTTGGAAAGGGGGAGAAATGGGTAAAAGGAAAAATTATAAAATTATTAGGAAGTAGATGGGTTTTAGTAAATAGATGTGACGGAATAATGTGTAAGCGTCATGTAAATCAGTTGAGACGTAACAGAAAGAATAAAGACTCCACTCAGTTATAAACATTTCAATGTTGGTATAATGGTTGACTAACCATTATACACTATATTTAAAATAGCATTTTTTAAAACTTTTTTGTAATTTTTTTGTATTTTTTTTATTTAAAACAACGTAGTTCTGTAAAAAAAATTATGTTGTATTTTTTTTCTTGTAGTTTTTATTTTTGCAATTTTTTCTTTTTACTTTGATTTTTATTGTATTTTATTTTCAATTTTTCCATTTTTTTTTTACAATTTTTTTTATTTTTTTACATTTTTTTTTCTTTTTTTGTAAATATTTTCGTAAACATTTCTAGAAAATATTAAGATCATTTCGTGAACTCGCATTTTTTTTAAAAAATTCGTCTGTTAATTTTTGTCTGTTTTTATGAATTTTTTTATGTTGTGAAAGCATTATTAGAAAGAATAAAGACTAACATTTCACTCAGTTATAAACATTTCAATGTTGGTAATAATGGTTGGCTAACGATTATACACTATATTTAAAATAACATTTTTAAAAACTTTTTTGTAATTTTTTTGTAATTTTTTTAATTTAAAACAACGTAATTCTGTAAAAAAATTATGTTGTATTTTTTTCCTTGTAGTTTTATTTTTGCAATTTTTTTCTTTTTACTTTGTAATTTTATTTTATTTTATTTTATTTTTCAACTTTTCCATTTTTTTTTCAATTTTTTATCTTTTTCAATTTTTTTTCTTTTTGTACATATTTTCATAAACATTTCTAGAAAAAATTAAGATCATTTCGTGAACTCGCATTTTTTTTAATTCATCTGTTAATTTTTGTCTGTTTTTATGATTTTTTTTATTCTGTGAAAGCATTATTAGAAAGAATAAAGACTAACATTTCACTCAGTTATAAGCATTTCAATGTTGGTAATAATGGTTGGCTAACCATTATACACTATATTTAAAATAACATTTTTTAAAACTTTTTTTGTATTTTTTTTTTTTTTTTTTGTAATATTTTAAAATTTAATGCAATGTAATTCTGTAAAAAAAATTGTTTTTTTTTTCCTTGTAGCTTTTATTTTTGCAATTTTTACTTTTTACTTTGTAATTTTATTTTATTTTATTTTCAATTTCTCATTTTTTTTTTTTTTTTCAGATTTTTATCTTTTTACATTTTTTTTTTCTTTTTGTAAATATTTTCATAAACATTTCTAGAAAAAATTAAGGATCATTTCGTGAACTTGCAATTTTTTTTTAAATTCATCTGTTAATTTTTGTCTGTTTTTATGAATTATTTTATGCTGTGAAAGTATTATTAGAAAGAATAAAGACTCTACTCAGTTATAAGCATTTCAATGTTGGTATAATGGTTGGCTAACCATTATACACTATATTTAAAATAGCATTTTTTAAAACTTTTTTGTAATTTTTTATTTTATTTTATTTTATTTTTTTTTTTGTATTTTTTTTATTTAAAACAATGTAGTTCTGTAAAAAAAATTATGTTGTAATTTTTTTTCTTGTAGTTTTTATTTTTGCAATTTTTTCTTTTTACTTTGTAATTTTATTTTATTTTTATTTTCAATTTTTCAATTTTTTTTCAATTTTTTTTTATCTTTTTACATTTTTTTTTCTTTTTGTAATTTTTTTTATAATCATTTCTAGAAAAAATTAAGATCATTTCGTGAACATGCATTTTCTTATTCATCTGTTAATTTTTGTCTGTTTTTATGAATTTTTTTGTGCTGTGAAAGCATTATTTCATTTATAATTTTAGGAGATACAACCCAAAAATAAAATAGGCTTTAGAAAAAATAATACACCAATATGTGTAGATAAAAGAATGTTTATTATAACCATTTAAAGAATACATTGTGAATAATACCTGTATTCATAATATCTACAAAAATTTCTTTGCAGCAATGTATACGCTTTCCAAACTTTAATCTTGGTATATTGTGTTAATTCCTAAAAATTATAGGTTGGACAATAGTCTAAATCTCTTCCTTGATTGTTAAATTCTTCAAACGTTTAGTTATTTTTTTAATATCTTCACAAAGTTGACATACAACTAGTGATACACTGTATGACGTCAGTCGTATGCATTTTTGTTTCATGCTTTCTTGAAAATGGTTTTTGGCAATCTTCGCAGGTATCGGGTTTTTCGTCTGTATGCATCTGTGTATGTTCTTTTAAATTCCATCTACTTAAAAAGTGTTTGTAGGAAACAGAATACGTCTGTAAGAAAAATAAATGTAAACATTTAGAATTCTCTTTAATGATATAGATAGCACTTGCTAAAGTATAGGGGATAAAATATTTGATTTTAAATTTAATGTAATTACGTTTCATATATGAATTATGGTATTCACATAGTTATTACTTTCTTCTATCTTAACAAGAAGAAAGTGTTGGATTCGTGAAAATTTTCGAATTCCGGTTTTCGACGTATTCATACGTTTTAAGGCTCAGAGATTCCAAAATGTAACATTTTTTTTTTTTTTTTTTTTTTTTTTTTTTTTTTTTTTTTACAAAATGTCTGTCTGTTCGTCTTGATTAGAGATAGGAAATACAGTTTTATTTGGTTAACATTTTATATCGTTCCACTCTTTTACAGGTAACAGGAACCAACAACTTGTTATTTTTATAACATATAACTAACGGATGTTTTAATTCGAAGGCCTTTCAAACAAAATGTTTTAAATAATTTTTTGACGTAATTATAAGTGCTGTTTTCTATTAAGATGAATCAAAATCAGTTTGTGATTAAAAACTTAATTTTTGCAAGACAAACTTAATTATGATACATTGAATTTCATGCATTTTTGGCGTTTTCTGACACTAAAAGCATGTTTTTCCAGTTATGGTGAGTAAAACATCAGAATTTTATAAAAATATAACTATCATAACTGAATAAGTTTTTAGCATACAAGAATAATTTTTTTTTTTTTTTTTTTTTTTTTTTTTTCACTTGTTAGAACATGGAAAAGCTTTTTTTAAATAGAGCTTATAGGACCCAGGCTTTGGTTAAAATTTTTAATTTCTTATTTAAAAAGTAATGTAAATTGATTTTTATGTGATGCAGAACAAAATTTGAAAAATTTTTACTACTAGAATTATAACTCTAAAACTAACGGTTTAGAAATTAGTTATTGCTAAATATTGAGAGACGCCCATTATAATAATGGAGTTTTAACAACACGATTTCTAATAAAAAATAAGTCTATATAGCATAGATTAAGAAACACTTTCCAAAACATTCAGAATACTATAGCAAAACTTCACAGTTTACAAAGGTGGAAGATGACGTCTTATTGAACAATTTGGAAAAAGTATAATGCATTTGAAAACACGATTTCTGCTATTACTACGAATAGTCGTTAAAATATACGAAATTCACCATCTCCCGTACAGATATCCCAGGTTCTAAAAGCACGTTTATTTCAACGGCTTTAAAAAGATTGAATTATAATTTAAAAGAAAAGTGGTGATCTTCCTGTAAACATGCTTCCATTCATTTTTCTTTGACTGGAGATTTTTAAGGTCAAATCAGCCGCTGTTAAGAGATACAAAGTTTGTTTTCGTCTTTGATTTTAAATAAAAATTAATTTTTTTTTAAATAAGATAATGTGAAACGAATTAAGTAAACAGAGTGAGGTAATGGGTTAAAATACAGTCGAGTCTCTCTATATCGAAACTCCATACATCGAATTTCTCTATATAACGAATTTTTTGTAGGAACGGTCTCCTTTTCGCATGATTACATTAAAAACAGTCTCGATATAGCGAAATATCAATCTCCATATAACGAATTTTTTCATAAATTGGTCTTAATTTATTCAGTTTTAAAAAAGCTTCGAAATCATATGGAAACAATTTTCTATCACTTATTTTTTATTTATCATTCAGTGCTGAGTTTTTTTTTTTTTTTTTTTTTTTTTTTTTTTTTTTTTTTTTTTACATTACTTTTCTCCTCGTTCTTTAAATCCAATGAATTCATCCCACCTCCCACACACCTTTCCACATCCTTCTCAAAACAGAGTCAATTGGATTGTTACACATATAAGAGAAGAATTAATGAGAGGCACATAAGTAAGGCCTTCATAATGGAGGAAAATGTTAACAATCAAAACAACAAAAAATTACAGATATCTTCGTCTGAAATTAATGCAAGTCTTCCTTATTTGATTTTCATTAATCTTTCAAATAAATGTCTGTTCTCTTTTTGAAACAGCTTAAATAATTAAGAAATAAAATGTTAGGTTAATATTTACTTTTAAACATTTCAAATTCTTAATTAAAAAGATATTCAAAATTTACACATTAAATACGAATTTTAACATCATTCTCTATACATTGAATTTCTCTATATAACGAATTTTTTACTGGAATGATGGATTTCGTTATATAGAGACTCGACTGTATTTTTCTCCGAGGTGCTAAATGATGTCCAAAAAACTGTAAAGGTGTGATCTTCTTATCTCTTTTTGACACATATTATATGTCCATCCTAGATCACCATGCGGAAATAAAATTACAACTGTCATGGGATCTGCATGTTGTGAGGTTTGATTGATAATAGTAATGTCTCACGGCCATTTTCTTGTCTTGAGTAAACTTTAAGAACCACACATAGAATACAATTATCTTTTTATTCAATTATAAAAGTAACTTCCGAAGTTCTTAATTTGTTGAATCTTCGCTTGTCGTCAAGTTTAATTTAAAATTTAAAATATATTCGTGTCCATCTAGTTAATTCATGTAACATTCTATGGTTTTTAGCATATGTATTTATTTGTCTGAGAAGTTTACATAAATATATTGTTATGGATTTTGTAAATAATAATATTTATACTTAAAAATAATATAAATAATTCTATTAAGCTCTATTCATAAACTAATATTAATTTTTGTTACATTAAAATGTCACAATTTGTTGATTTTCTGTAAGCAAACAAACCTATCGTTTTTATTGGATGGGTATGGGAACTTAGCGGAATATTAGAAATATCGCCAAGTTGGCTTCCCTTTTGGCTACTAAATTTGGTTGTAAAATCTGGCGATATATCGCCAAGTTGACGATAAACTTGCGACAAAACCGGGCTCCGTCCCCTGCGGTATCTACGCAAATTTACAATGGTCCATCCATTATCTACGTAGATTTTCATTGGTCCATTTCCAAATCGTTACTTATATACTATATTTATATATATATATATATATATATATATATATATATATATATATATATATATATATATATATATATATATATATATATATATATATATATATAAGGACAAAAGTGCTTATCTTACTTTTTTTTTTTTCACTTTCTTCTATCTACTTATAATAAAATGCGTTCTGGAGAGGTGTGTGGAACGGTTCCAGGGTTTGCCACTGCTATCTGTGAATGGACCCGAGCAATACGCCACGTTAGGCTTAATGGAAAACAAATGCAGACATATGACAGCTAAAAGATAATTTCTTTCACTTAAAATAACGTTTAAACAGCATATTTTTCTATAAAACATGTATATCATATCCAATTATAATGTATTAGGCTCCAAATTAAAAACTAGTTGGATGTGCCAATCCCAAAACTTTCTTCTATCTCATACATACATTTTAATATGAAAAAAAATAGTTACTCATTTTAATGCTTTAATAATTTTAATTCAATACCTTACCAACTTTGATTTTCATTTTAAATTTTTGCTTCAATCAATTAAACGGAGTAAACACGAATTTCCGTCTCTGCACGATCCGATGGACAATAGAATGATAAGCAGATTTTTTTTTCAAATTCAGGAAGGACCTATTTGCCTTACCAAAAAATAATCATATACAAAATGTTTAGCTCAGTTCTAGAACTAACTTCATACACTTTTATGAGGTGCAATATTGAAAATAGCATTAAATTCGGTATTGCAGCTCCCCCTTCCGGCGGATTTTTTTCAGATTCAGGGCGATCCAACTAGCCATAGCAATACACTTACACAAAAAATTTCGTTCAATTCGATGCATAACGTCATGTACTTTCGGTCGGTACAATATTGAAAATGGCAGAAAAATCACGATTGCAGCGCCCCCTTCCGGCGGATTTTTTTCAAATTCAGGGAGGACAAACTAGCCATAGTCATACAGATACAAAAAAAAAATTTGGTTCAATTCGATACGTAACTTCATATACTTTTGGCCGGTACAATATTGAAAATGGCACATAAATCGCGATTGCAGCGCCCCCTTCCGGTGGATTTTTTTCAAATTCAGGGAGGACAAACTAGCCATAGTCACATACACGAAAAATTTGGTTCAATTCGATGCATAACTTCATATACTTTTGGTCGGTACAATATTGAAAATGGCACATAAATCGCAATTGCAGCGCCCCCTTCCGGCGGATTTTTTTCAAATTCAGGGAGGATCAACTAGCCATAGTCATACACATACACAAAGAATTTGGTCCAATTCGATGCATAACTTCATATACTTTTGGTCGGTACAATATTGAAAATGGCACAAAAATGGCGATTGCAGCGCCCCCTTCCGGCGGATTTTTTTCAAATTCAGGGAGGACCAACTAGCCATAGTCATACTCATACACAAAAAATTTGGTTCAATTCGATGCATAACTTCATATACTTTTGGTCGGTACAATATTGAAAATGGCACAAAAATCGCGATTGCAGCGCCCCCTTCCGGCGGAATATTTCAAAACTGAAGGAGGACCTGCTTGCCACAGCCAAAAACATTCACAAAAAATTTGGTTCAATTCTATGCATAACTTCATACACTTTTTGATGGTAGAATGGCGACATACAGACACACAGACACACACACACAGACACACGGACAGACAGACATTTTGTAAAAACATAATTTTTAGAATCTCTGACCCCTAAAACGTGTAAATCCGTCGAAAACCGGAAGTCGAAAAAATTTCGATTACAATACTTTCTTCTATTGAAGATAGAAGAAAGTAATAAGTAATTGTAAACATCAGATTACGATATAAACAAACGAACTCTGTTGCCATTCAGATTTTCCAAATCTTGAAACAAATGAATGACTCTTTGAACGCATTATTAAAAAAAAAAGAATACACGTCAATTATCTAATTCTGTTCTTAAAATATTTATAAAATCATATTAAACTCTTTAAATAATTTGATTTTGTTTAAAACTGTCAAAAACTCTTTTTGCAATCATCTATTGGCAAATAATATAAAGAATCGAACTTTGTAATAAACACGAGTTAATGTTCGGCATATCAAAAAGTTAATGTGATATTTTCGGAAATTACATTTCACTTTGCTAATAATTAATAGAGATCTAAATCAGAAGCATGCATTTTTAAGAACTTTTCACTGTTTCTTAAAATGCAGAATTCTGATTGGTTAGTCACGTTTCGCTATCAGCGAAAGTAGCCTGGATCGTGGTATTCTTCTCGCAAAAAATGTAGTGAATCAATCACGTTTGAGAATCGTTCAATCAAAATTATTTGTACTTGAGAACGCACGTGTGTTTGTTGATCTTTTTGAACACGCGGTAGGTTTATATCAATGACCTATAATACCTACGTATATGAGAAAGTCAATGGTTTATATATTTTTTCAAGTAAATCGTTGTTTCTGTAATTTAACGATAATTTTAGCAATGCCTGATGAAAATAACGAAACGCCGATTGAACGTAGACGGCGATTAGCTCGCGAAAGAAAATCGAGATGGCAATACTCGAAAAATACTCGAATTTTATCGAAAAATCGTGTAATGTACTCAAATTTTGCAGAAAAATCGCCCGAAAATACGCGAATTTTGAAGAAAGATCCGGGAAAATATCAAAATTTTGTAGAAAAATCGGGGAAAATACACACATTTTGTCAAAAAATAGCGGAAAATAGGCGAATCTTAACGAAAGATCGTGAGAAATACGAGAATTTTGTCGAAAAATCGGGGAAAATACGCGAAATTTGTCGAAAAATCGAGGAAAATACACATATTTTGTCAAAAAATCGCTGAAAATATGCGAATTTTCTCGAAAAATCAAGGGAAATAAACAAATTTTCTCGCAAAATCAAGGGCATTAAACGAATTTTCTCGAAAGATAGTCGAAAATATGCGAATTTTCTTGAAAAACTTGCTATTTTCAAAATAAAGCTGCTATTTTTTAAAAAAAGTTGTTTTGTTTATATTAACTGCGTATAGATAGCGCCAAATCCAAATTTAAAAAACAAAACACAAAGCTTCTTAATTCATGCCTAAAAGCATCAAACTAAAAGTATAATATGCCCATGATTAAAGCCACTGCCGAATCATATTTTTAATAAAAATAATGTATTTCAAAATTTAAAATACTTCAATATTTAATTTTAATGCTTTGTGAAATCTTCAGGAATTGAGTTTCATTTTGCTAATTATTATTATCGTTATTGTAATAAATACTGCTCTTTGTTTTGAAATTAAAATTTGTTCAAAAACTAAATATCAAGTTAAAAAAAAAATTTAAAAAAAACTTTATCATTTGTATTTGTAGAAATCTATTGTTATTTTTAAAATGTGCTTTTCTACAATACGAACTCTTCAATACTAAAATCGTCATTCTGTTTGTATTATTATGAAAATAAAATGCCAATGAAAATTCCGTCATTTTTGACGGGGTTGTTATACTAGTCTTTATAAGAAAATATTGGATTCGTGAAAATTTTGCAATTCCGATTTTTGACGAATTTAACGCGTTTTATGGGCCAGAGAATCCAAAAAACATATTTTTACAAAATTTATGTTTGTATGTGATAAAAATTTTATGGGCACTCTATCTCAAGAACATGCATGGAATTTAATAAAAATTTATATTCGGGTAGTCCCTGATAAAAATTGAAACTGAATAGTTTTTGGTGTAAATCGCTCAATAAGTGGCGTGAAAACTGCGTGAAAACGGCGTGAAAACTGCCGTTTTCACGATTTTCGCAATTATTTATTTCAAGAACTACAGCACAGATTTTGTTAACTTCAGATTCTGTTAGTCCTTGACATCAATGGAGGCTGTTTATATTTTGTTGTTAATCGTTCACCAGGTGGCGCTTCTATGCTAGCTTTTTCACGACTTCCGCAACTGCTTTATCTCAAGAACTAATTCATGGCTCTTAGCAAACTTCAGATTTGATTTGTCCTTAACATGAATAGATGCTGTTTACATTTTGTTGAAAATCTCTCAGCAGGTGGCGCTGTTATGCTGTCTTTTTCATGATTTCTGCAATAGCTTAATCTCAAGAATTAATGCACAGTATTCAAAATTTAAATGTAAATTTAATTTTTATTTTCCAATAGAATAATCATCGCTCTCATGTTATAGTAGGAAAAAACGCTGATTCTTATAATATTCTGATGATGAGGATGATTTACATAAAAAAATAATCAACAACAGTTTATATAAGGGACTAACTGAATGTAAAGTTCTGTTAAATTCTGTGCATAATTTCTTGAGATGGAACACATACAAAATTTTTGTCACATACAGCGTGACAGAGTGACAGACAGACTCACAGACAGACATTTTGTAAAAATATGTTTCTGAGGTTCTCTGACTCCTAAAATGTGTAAATCTGTCGAAAACCGGAATTCGAAAGCTTTCGCGAATCCAATACTTTCTTCTTGTAAAGATAGAAGAAAGTAAAAATAGAATCTTTCCTTAACATATTTTTCGCCTGTTGGTATGGCATGATGAAAATTAAACTGCATCTAATGTAAAACTAAAAACTCCTTAAATTGCCTTGTTATCAACAGCTATTGTAGCGATGTGCAGTTGATTAGATGACAATATATTAAAGTTCTGATGCCTGTCTGTAAGAGAAAAAAAATACTATATACGATACGATGATTATTCCAATAATATAAAATAGTAGCTGTGTACCTTAACAAAATATAGGAATTTCGCAGAGATTGGCTGATGATTACGAGCATTACAACCTAATTAGTAAAGAAGAAAAGAAAACGACAAACAGATCAACTCTTTCCAACAAAAGGCAGTGTCGAATTCAGGGGATGGCCCGGGACATCCCCCCCCCGAGCAAATAAAATCCCCCCCCCCCCAGAAATTTTGAAATTTGGCATTTTCAATGGTCAAAAAGTACGTTTCCCCCCCCCCGGAGCCACCGAAATCCCTTCCGGAGAAAAGTGTCTGAATTCAACACTGAATTTCAGTCAGCAATAACTTATGTCAACATGCTAACACGAATCCTCTGTTTGATGAAAATCCATGCATTAGTTTCTGAGATAGAATTATTGCGGAAATCTTAGAAAATGCTGCATAACAGCGCCACCTGTGGGATGATGTAGACCTAAAATAATCAGGATCAGATTTTATCAGGAACTAGATCACTCTACCAGGGAGCCAACCAAGAAATGGCAAAGGCATGAACCCCTGGAAGAAAATCCCTCTCCGCCATCCATAGACACAACCACAAGCAAACAGTGACAGAATAGCAACGACAATATAAATATAAAATTAAAATAATAATAATAATAATAATAATAATAATAATAATTAGTTAAATAATTTAATATATATATATATATAAATAATAATAATAATAATGAATAAATAAATGAATAAATAAATTAAATAAAATAAAATAAACAATACAATACAATAAAATAAAATGAATGAATAAAGATTACAAAGACACCCTATTATCCAAAACGGAGCAAAAGACATAGTAAATCATAAATAATAAAGTGTAACAGAATTATACGTCAATAAAACAAATGTCGAGGTAGTTAACAGACTTTTAACGTCATTTTGGGTTACAAATGACGAGGAAAAATAAATTCTAAAGCAACAAAAATAAATAAATAAATATACATATATAACAATACTAATAAATATATTTAGATCTACACATACACAGATAAACCACACACAAATTTATAAGAACAAAAATTTCAAAATGAACTGGAAAAACAAAAGTTCTAAATTGTTTGTCTGTACCAAATGTGGCTCAAAAATCCTCTATCAAAATTTATATTTAATAAAAGAATAAAGTTTATTCAGTTCGTTATATATAGCACAAAGTCTTTTATAGTTTGAACTAGATAATAATACATTTTGAAGGTTCCAAGATAAAGTTTTATTACGCATAAAAGTAAAACAAAATGGCATTAATGGGCATTTCCCAAATAAGTAATGTCTCACGTCTCCAATACTACCGCAGTTAACATTTGTCACTAGATCTTTTACCAATTTTATGTAAATAATAAGGAAAGGCACCATGGGAGGAAATGAAATAAGCAGATACACGAGAATAACAGAGAAAAGTGATGTCAGTCTTGCGTAGTACCGAATAGGTATTCCTTCCTTTCAAACTCATTTCCCAGTTATTCTGCCAAAGTGTGACTATATTATTTTTAAAATGACGCTTAATATATGAAAGAGGAACAGGGATATCCAATACTTCGTCAAATACATTTTCTAAAATGACGGATTTTGCTAAGTAATCTGCTCTTTCATTACCACGCAATCCAATGTGTGATTTTAACCAACCCAAATGAAAAACTTTGCTGCTAAAAAGCCTAAAATTAAAGAATATATTATAAATCAATTTATCGGTGGGGAAAAGATTGGAAAGGGCATGTATTGAAGAAAGACTGTCAGAATAAATACGAAATTCAGTATGCTCCGATTTACAATACCATTCAACAGCTTGATCCAAGGCAGAAAGTTCGGCTTGATAGACAGTGTTATAACTGTTTAATTTAAAACGTTTTTCACAAATTACAATTCCATTTAAATACACAACAAAGGCACATCCAACACCGCCATCAATCTTTGAACCGTCCGTATAAAGGAACTAATTGAATCTGAAGCTTTATGAAAATCTATGCATTACTTCTTGAGATAAAGCTATTCTGAAACCTTGAAAAATGCATCTTAGCAGCGCCACTTATTAGGTTATATAGACCAAAATAAAATCAACAATAACATTTATCAAGGCATATCTTAATCTGAAGTTTGATGAGAATTCGTGCATTAGTTTTTGAGATAGAGCTATTGCAATTATCATGCAATCATGAGACTAACGCAGCATAGCCGCGCCACATCTTGAGCGATTTGCATCAAAAAATAATCAGCATCAAAATATATCAAGGGCTAACCGAATCTAAAATTTATAAAAATCCGTTTATTAGTTCTTGAGATATAGCTATTGTTGAAATCTTGAAAATGCAGCATAGCAGAATCATTGTTGAGTAATTTACACCTAAAACTAATCAGTATCAACTTATATGAGGAACTAACTAAATATGATTTTTTTATGAAATTCCGTGTATTAGTTTTTGAGATAGAGCTATAACTGAAATCATGAAAAATGCAGCTTTACAGTGTCATCTCTTTTTCGATTTGCTGCAAAATATAGAAAATGTCCATTCATGTCATGGACTAACCGAATCTGAAGTTGAGTGGAAACCCATGCACTAGCTCTACTGAGATAGAGCTATTGCGAAAATTGTGAGAAATGTAGCATAGAAATGTCACCTTTTGAGTGATTTACACCAAAAACTAATCAGCATCAATCTATATCAGGGACTACCTGAATATAAATTTTTATTAAATTCCGTACATTAATTCTTAAGATAGAGCTATTGCAAAAGTCATAAAAAATACAGCATAGCAGCGCCACCTGTTCCATGATTTACGCCAAAATGTAAACAGTATTAATTCATGTCAAGGAATAACTGAATCTGAAGTTTCATGGAAATCCATGCAGTACTTATTTGAGATAAACCCATAGCGTAAATCGTAAAAAAGCAGCATAGTAGCGCCACTTGTTAAGCGATTTACACCAAAAATTAATCAGCATCCATTTATATAAGGGATTACTTAAATAAAAAAAATTAGCGTATTCTGTGCATTAGTTCTTGAGATAGAGCGCCCGCAAAATTTATGTCACATACAAACAGACAGACTCACTGACTCACAGACAGACATTTTGTAAAAACAAGTTTTTTGGAACCTCTGACCCCCTAAAAAGTGTAAATCCATCAAAAACCGGAAATCGATAATCCAATTATATCTTCTCGTAAAGATATAAGAAAGTAAACATATTCGAATAGAAATATCTGTTCTCAATAACTGTGTGTAGACGTATACACTATCTACCAAAAAGTATTTGTACACTTTCAGTTTTTGACATTTTGTCAAATATTTAAAAATATACTGGTCGGATTCTTCTGGAACTTCAGAAATATAAAGATTATGTTTCACTTTATATTTATTTACATTCATTTGTTAAGCGGGTAATTAGGGGGCCGGCAAAAAAACAAAGAATAATAGAAATATTTGGGATCGCCCTGTACATGAAAATGCACGAAACGACTTATCGCTTTAGAATACAAATATATGAATACAGTAGAATATGTACACTAATTTTTGTGAGAATAGCATGTATATTTATGGCGATAGAGCGATTTTTTTGAAAAATTCAAAAAATTCTGGTATGTTTTTTGTTTATATCATGCTGGGTTTTTGACCAAATGTAACGCAAATTTCAGAAAAATTGGCAAAATGCAGTAGAAAAAATGTAGCGCAATTGGAATTTAAATATATTAAATATTTTATGAAATATGAGTAGTTTTATGAAATAATTTTTATCTGCGCATGCGCGAACGATAAAAACAATTCTTTTACATCATTTAATAGTCAATTCTATGGAGTAACTTATAAAAAAATCCAATGAAATATCGTGAAAATTCAAAAAGATATCATTATTATAAGTAAGCTGTTTTTACATTGCTCTCTAAAAACGGCTGAATGATAAGGAATTCTCCACAAATTGACATTTTTTATTGACTGACTTTTAGGAAAAAATTAGTATTTAATGTATACAATATCTAATACAATATTTCTGTTAATAAGTATCTTGACATCTGTGATGGAAAAGAATAAAAGCCCTTTTCCTTTTCTATCACAGGTCTCAAGATACTTATTAGCAGCAATATTGTATTCATTAAATAGTACTAATTTTTTCCTAAAAGTCAGTTAATAAAAAATGTCAATTTGTGGAGAATCCCTTATCATTCAGCCGTTTTTAGAGAGCAATGTAAAAACAGCTTACTTATAATAATGATAGCTTTTTGAATTTTCACGATATTTGATTGGATTTTTTTTATAAGTTACTCCATATAATTGACTATTAAATGATGTAAAAGAATTGTTTTTATCGTTCGCGCATGCGCAGATAAAAATTATTTCATGAAACTACTCATATTTCATAAAGTATTAAATATATTTATATTCCAATTGCGCTATATTTTTTTTAATAGATTTTGCCAATTTTTCTGAAATTTGCGTTAAATTTGGTCAAAAACCCTCTATGATATAAACAAAAAACATACCAGAATTTTTTGAATTTTTCAAAAAAATCGCTCTATCGCCATAAATATACGTGCTATTCTCACAAAAATTAGTGTACATATTCTACTGTATTTATATATTTTTATTCTAAAGCGATAAGTCGTTTCGTGCATTTTCATGTACAGGGCGATCCCAAATATTTCTATTATTCTTTGTTTTTTTGCCGGCCCCCTAATTACCCGCTTAACAAATGAATGTAAATAAATATAAAGTGAAACATAATCTTTATATTTCTGAAGTTCCAGAAGAATCCGACCAGTATATTTTTAAATATTTGACAAAATGTCAAAAACTGAAAGTGTACAAATACTTTTTGGTAGATAGTGTATAAAACACACTGACCAACGCATTATGTAACTTCCTTTCTTGTAAGTTAGTTAAAAATACCACAATATGACAGTATTTTCCCTCCTAGTTCGAGGATATAAGAAGATACAAACATTGCTAAACTGTTTAGGCAAACATAGAAAAACCGCTCCATATGAAAAGCATTATGTTCTTGAAGAATTCACGTATTAGGTGAGTTGTATTTATGTAAATACGTAGCGTCTATAGTCTCCGTTCGTCCATCTGTCCGTATATAATATGTAACAAAAACTACCAAACCAAATTATTTGAAATTTAAAATATTTAATTGTTGCATAATTTTCTAATTTGATACAATTTATAATAACAGGGCAGAATACTGCAAATTTTTAACAGTGTATTAAATTTTCGTCAAAAACCTTTTGTCAAGCAAAACTCAAAAACTATTTGTCGGATTTCAATTCTGATTATAACAGAAAGCACCTACGAGAGATCCTTCTAAATGCACCTATGGGGCCATCCATAAATAATGTCACACATTCTTTCCATATTTTTGACTCCCCTCCCCCCTTTGTTACAAAGTGTCACACTTCACTTTACCCCTTGCCCCCCCTCTTGTCATATATCACACTATATTACGTAAGCATATAGTTGCAGTTCAGAAATAAAGACCTATATTTTAGATTACACTTCAAATTTTATTTTTACTTTCTTCTATCTTCAATAGAAGAAAGTATTGTAATCGAAATTTTTTTCGACTTCCGGTTTTTGACGGATTTACACGTTTTAGGGGTCAGAGATTCCAAAAAACATGTTTTTACAAAATGTCTGTCTGTCTGTCTGTCTGTGTGTCTGTGTGTATGTCGCCATTCCACCATCAAAAAGTGTATGAAGTTATGCATAGAATTGAACCACATTTTTTGTGAGTGTTTTTGGCTGTGGCAAGCAAGTCCTCCTTCACTTTTGAAATATTCCGCCGAACGGGGGCCCTGCAATCGCGATTTTTGTGCCATTTTCAATATTGTACCGACCAAAAGTATATGAAGTCATGCATAGAATTGAACCAGATTTTTTGTGTATGTGTATGACTATGGCTAGTTAGTCCTCCCTGAATTTGAGAATAATCCGCCGGAAGGGGGCTCTGCAATCGAGATTTATGTGCTATTTTCAATATTGTACCGACCAAAAGTATATGAAGTTATGTATCGAATTGAACCAAATTTTTTGTGTATCTGTATGACTATGGCTAGTTGGTCCTCCCTGAATTTGAAAAAAATCCGTCGGAAGGGAGCGCTGCAATCGCGATTTTTGTGCCATTTTCAATATTGTACCGACCAAAAGTACATGAAGTTATGCATCGAATTGAACGGAATTTTTTGTGTAAGTGTATGGCTATGGCTATGGCTAGTTGGATCGCCCGGAATCTGAAAAAAACCCGCCGGAAGGGGGCGCTGCAATACCGAATTTTATGCCATTTTCAATATTGCACCACATAAAAGTGTATGAAGTTAGTTCTAGAACAGAATTAAACATTTTGTATATGATTATTATTATTATTTTTTTTTTTGGTAAGGCAAGTAGGTGCTCCCTGAATTTGAAAAAAAAAAAAAAAAAAAAAAATCTGCGTATCATTCTATTGCCCATCGGCTCGTGCAGAGACGGAAATTCGTTTTTACTCCAATTAATTGATTGAAGCAGAAATTTAAGATGAAAATCAAAGTTGGTAAGGTATTGAATTAAAATTATTAAAGCATTAAAATGAGTAACTATTTTTTTTAAAATATTAAAATGTATGTATGAGATAGAAGAAAGTTTTGGTATTGGCACATCCAACTAGTTTAATTTTCATTAAGTGTTTTAATAGTATTTGTGTGCTGGACAATAAAAATGATTCGTATTTTACATAAAATAAGGTTTGCAATAATAATAACAATAATTAAAATAGAATAGTAATAAAATATTAATATGAAAGAGCAATTGAAAGCAGTAATATTTTGGAATTTGAAATAGAATTTAACATACTTGGCTTTAAATCTTACCTTCATGAATACAAAATATTTTAATAAGTATACATAATAGTTAAAAAAAGACAACCATCTCAGTCTTGTGTTATCTAATCTAAAAAATTTTCTTAAACTTCCTGGTGGTAACTGCCCAAAATGTTTTGTGTTTTCTTATAAAATATGTATAAATGCGTGGTAACCACCGAAAATCATAACAATATCAAATTGTCATCGGTTTTAAGTCAGTACAAAAAATTAAAACTTGATCAGACATTTGAAAGTGCTTTAAAGTTCGAAAACAAATTTTGAATTGCAAAAACATACATTACAATCGTTGAAACTGAATAAAAAGTTATAAAAATAACATAATTTTTGCTAAAAGAAATCGTGAAAAGAAACATCTCTAAATTCGTGCAAAATAAAACATGTTAAAATATAATTATTTTAGCCAACGTAAAACTTAATAAAAGTTGACTCAATCGTAAAACTTGTACGGTATTTTTTTCAAAGCGCAGATACACATGAAATAAGTTCTTCGAATACTTTAAGCACTTTGGCATACGTATGCTCCTTTGAAGCAGGCAGAATTCATTTATGTTCGCATGCAGAAATATGGTATAAGTCATACATTTTTAAAGTTCCATAATTTGGTTAATTTTTGTGTTATATGAACGGAGCTCTTTTGTCTTGCTTGTCAGTGTAATACGAAATTTTTACTAAATATAAGTTATAGGACTAGAAAATCATATAAAAATTTAAATGCTATAATTTTTTAGAAATCTTTTTATTGACCCAAATTGCTTATAAAATATTTCTTTACCTGATTTAAAATATTTTTGTAATTGGAACTATATTTCTATGAGTAACGATTTAGGAATTAGCCATTACCCATCGTCAGGGTTCTCGTTGGCTTTTGACCAACAGTAGAGGTTTGGCAAATCATATCATATATATTATAAAGCAAAAGTTCTGAAACTTCCAAACGGGTGTTTCCAAAAACTACCCGATGGATCTTTTTGCAGATTATATCATTCGATAGGAAATATTTTTGCAAAGGTTTATAATACAAATATACAGGGATAACTCTGATTTTTCGTACTAAATTTCGTATTTTTCGTTTATTTTTGACGGAAGGGTTGCAACAACTAATTTTTTGGCGATAATTATATTTCAAAAAAGAAATGAAATGCTTTCTCTAATGGAAAATAATATAAACATTTCGAAAAAAAAACCCTGTTAATTCATTGATTTAAAATAAATAATGATAAAAAGAAAAAAATCCGTTTAATGCAAAATAATATTATAAAAGGAAAATATTTATCTTTAACGAAAAAAAAAAGAATATTTATAATATTTAAAAAGTAACTCAATGTGAAAGAAAGTTTTGAAGTGACACAATATTTGGCTATTTATTTCTTTCGAGCCAGATTAAAAGAAAACAACATCTCAAAAATTTCATTAGGTAAAACATTATTTTTTTTTTCTTTCTTTTTTAAAAAATATTTTTAAATCTAATTTTCCCGATATGTGTTTTACAGAAGAAACTCGCAGAATTAATTTTTAAAAAAGGCTTTAATTGTTATTTGTATGTTGTTTGTTCAATTGGGTGTTTCAATCTACTTTTGTCGCCAATCAATGCCATTCTAAACCAAAAAAAAAAAAAAAAAAAAAAAAAAAAAAAAAAAAAAACACAAGGATGTTCGCAAGAACTATTTTTTCTCTCTCTCTCTTTTAATGAGTGAGAGCATTTTTAGGAAAAAATTTTACATTTAACTTAAATACATATATAGCAGTTAATACCACAAAAATGAATAATATTTAAATTTTAGAGTAAATGTTTTTCCACATACATAGATATTGTAAAATAATTTAACTGCAACTTAAAAAAAAAAATTTGGCACAGATATCTCATACGCACTACATTGGTGCGATTTGTCTCTTACGCCAATACCGTATATACATCTGGGTAATTAACTGACGCCAAAGTGTCATTATTTTGCTTGATATGGCAACCCGGATGTCATTGTCTATTTATTAATAAATTGTCTATTTACATTTTTTTTCTTTTTTTTCCCAATTACATAAACTATTTTAATCTAGGCACATTTGTCATACATGCGCCACATTTGCGCGACTGCAATAAAATGGCGATTTTATGCCTCACTTGGTAACCTGGCTGTTATTTATTTATTGATAAATTTTTATTTTATTTTTTAAAGGATATAAATTTTTTTATTTTATAATTATTAACTAAACTTTTTAAAATTTATTGTTATTTTCTATTTAAAATTACAGAAAATAATTGTAAACTATATATGTAACTGGTATTTGAAAACAAAATTTTCTCCGAATCGGCATCAGAAGAAAAAAAAAAAAAAAAAAAAAAAACACGCCAGTTTGGTGCGTATATGTCATGTATACATTTTTTTCACTGTACTACAGTATTTAAACATGTTGTATAAATAACGATTATTGTTTTTTCCAAACATGTTTGGCACAGATGAGGTGTCTGATACACAGACATGTACAAACATGTCATACACAGTGAGGTATCTGACTATCGCCAAAACGGTGTTATTTTGTCTTATATGGTAACCCAGAAATAGTTGTTTCTGTATTAGTAAATTGTTTATTTACTTTCAATTTCTTTTTAGAAATTCTATAAATTGTTTTGTGTAGTAACTTTTTTATGGTACTTCTAGGTTATCCTGTCGACCAATTTCGCCAAATTATACAAATCGCCAAACTAATAGCCAAATTATACATTTTGACATAATTTTTATTTAAAATAACGAAAAAACAAATAATTAGTAGAATATTAATAAAAACATTAATAAAAATGCGAAATAAAAATCACTTAATTAGATTTTAAACACGTGAATCGCATTTAATGTCATTGAATGTGACATTCACGATCATCCATTACTGGCATTTAATCTTATAGTTTGGCGATAATTTTTTTGGTCGACGGGATAACCTAGAAGTGCCTTTTTATTTATTAATATTTTGTTTTAAAATAATGAAAATAACTTTTTAAAATGCACATTTCTTCGCTATTCTAAAACGAGGATTTTGCCGCATTGGTTTTGGAAGGAAATCTTGCAATTCCAGGTTTGTGCCGGAGTTTTTTGAGAAATATGATATTTTCAAATGTAAATTGAGTGCTACTTGATTAACACATCGGCCAGTTTCGCCAAACTGTTCAAATTTACATAAATTCATTTTAAATAACGAAAGAACAATAAACATAAATAAAAAATACAAATTAAAAGTCGAATTAAAAAGCACTTATGACGTAAAAAAATACGTGTATCACGTGTAATATCAATTGCTATCATACTTGCGATCATTGATTATTTACATTTATTCCTATAATCTGCTATTATTTTTTTTTCGACAGAATAATCCAGTAGTACCGTACATTGTACAAACTCCAGTTGATATTACAAAAATAGAGCTAAATAACTAAATTTAGGTGCATATGCACACACCCATGTTGTAAGAAAGAGGCACAAATGTCATATATGCACCACGTTGGGGTGATACATTTCTGGCGCCACTTTAACAGGAATTTCGTTTTCAAATGACAGATACATTTCTATTTTCTATTTTACTTTTCTATGTATAGAGCATAACATTTTGTATCATTTTAAAATGTAAATGAAAGTAAATAAATAGTTCATTAATAAATTAAAAACAAAGCTGGATTACCATAAGAGGCATAAAATGTCCATTTTGTTTCAATCACGCCAACGTGATGCGTATATGACATCTGTATCAAAAAATGAATTTCACACATTCAAAAAACATTCACCTTATTTTTCCTAGGAAAACTTTATTTAACTTTATTTATTCTGCTGCATTCCAAAAATGGAACACTGTAATAGATTTGTCAAGAGCAGATGTACGTTGCGAAATATAATATAATATTGATAGAGGATGTATTAAGGTTTCCACAGATACCCATATTCTCAAGTTGAGAGGTTTAGAGTTCAAAAACTATCAAATGAAAATGAATCACTTGAAAATTGTTTAAATTCAATGGTCAATCTCTGCGATCATAATGTTCGCTATTTTAGAAGTATGGTGAATAGACAATATTTAAATTGCTCTTTTCACAATTGACTCATTTATCTATAAAACTCTACAATAAATGGTCAACTGAAATATTTTTTTCTTAAAAGCCCGAATTTTATCGAATGCATAAGCTGATACAACAACATAATATATTTTATTATTATTTTAATATATTTTGGCGTCAACGGGCCTTGATTCCATTGTTGTTGTTTTTATTTTTGGCTCAGTTTTGTTTTTTCTAGCTCGCTGAGTTTTGGCACTGATGAAGAAGCTCGACAGTAGATTCGAAACAGCTGTTTGCTAACTTTTAATGCATTTTTGGTGCATTTGTAATCGTTGGTTTTCTATATTTAAATACAATGGCGTTTTGTATGATTTTCAGAAATGTGAAAGAGCATTCGAGGTGAAGTTGCTTTAAAAAACACAATCATATTCAATATTTTGTTTGATTCATGTTTTGTTTTGAAAAACAGACCAGCGCAGCGGGCTTAGCCTGCTAGTAAGAAATAAACAAGTAAGAAAAATCATGCGTTAAGCATAGATTACGAAGCACTTTCCAACACTTCATGAAATCTTTAACAAAACTTCTTTAACTAGGGAAATAAGGGTATATAGCCAAATATGTATTCCAATACTTTTGAACAGCCCTGTATTTGATCTGTCAGTTTATATACATATTATATAATGGGAAAATTTAGCTTAGCAAGAAAAAAGCTTAAAATTTCTTTTTTAACAATTTGTACTAATAAATGGGAAACATACTTGGAAACTTTTGTTCAGCCCTGAAACTTTGTACCGTTATTACACGTCAGTAAAAAGCTTAGATTCATTTTAAACTAAAACACTCTTAAAACAACTGAAATCACATTGTTATAAATTATCATTCATAGGTGTCCATGTACACAATTCTTTGCGTGGCCCTGTATATCATTTTATCTATATTCAGAAAACATTTCTTTGTAAATTGAATGCAGTTCTGCGTAAAAATATATACCTTATTTAAGAGCCACCTTTAAGTAATTTACGCTTATACTCAGTAACGTTGGCGAGTTCTTTTGGGTAGCCCTGTATATCAACTATAACATTCATACACACCCTTATAATGTACAAAGATTTAATGAAACATAAATGCGTATATCATAATTAAAATGTATTACATTCATCCATCATTTATCATCAGAAACATATACAGTCGGTCGGGAGGAATATACTATTTGAAATCTTTTGTGTGTCCCTGTAAATGCAATGTACTTCATATTATGCAAGACAGTATCGTATAGCTTAAATTAAGCCTCAGTGACATATATCAATTTTGTTATACATGAAACAGTTTAATATATTTTAAAAATGTCGCACATTATTCCCCCCCCCCTTTACCATTATCCAATGGAATTCTTTTGTGTGACCCTGTAAATGAATAATAGCTATATTTTCACCGCATATTTTAGTGCAAGTAAAATTTAATATGTTTGACAGGGTGTAACATCTTTGAAACGATTTTTCCCCATAGGTCATAATGTAATGGAAAATTTTTGACTTTCCCTGTAAATAAACTAGTCGTGGTAGAAACTTCATTTTCAATAGGGTTCATGCTAGGGCAAACGTCAATAATATACAAAAATTCAGGGCAATTCGAGTATATTTATAGGAGTTAGAGCCCGGACAGACGTATAGACAGACAGACGGACAGACAAACCGAATGCATAAGCACTTTTCAAACAACGCACAAGCACTTTTGGAACTTTTGGAAAGTGTTATAAACGTTGAAATTCATTTGAAACGATTTTTCCCCATAGGCCGTATTGTAATGGAAAACTTTTGACTGTCCCAGTAAATAAATTAATCATGGTAGAAACTTCATTTTCAATGGGGTTCGTGCTAGGGTAAACTTAAATAACGTCCAAAAATTTCATGGCAATCTGAGTATATTTACGAGAGTTAGAGCGCGGACAGACGGCCAGACAAACCGAATGCATAAGCACTTTTCAACTCTGTTGGAAAGTGCTAATAAAAAACAGTAACCAAATAAAAAAAATGTTAGCAAAGTAAATTCGACGTGAAACACTGAAAAATCTACCTTCAACAGCTCATTGGTAAATTGCTATGAAATTTCGGCTATAATCGATTTCAAAAATTGATGATTGGTCAATGATGCTTTGAATACAACTAATAAACAGTACAGTAAATGGCAAATTCAACGCCACATTTCAGCAAAACTTTTACTGTTTTGGCGATTGATACAAGTGATTTTGTTTACGATTTTATCGGTGCATAGATAGTGATAAAAGATATAGCTAAAAGTTTTTTACATTCTATTAAATTATATCATACGTAATTAACTGCATGATATTTCATAATAGATAATGATACTAGATTGTTATAATGATTTAAGATGGAATCATATATTCCCATATTACTGAATTTAAAATATATAATCGTAATAAATTTTGCATTCATGCACTCTTTCATAAGAACAACTACAGCTACTGCACCAAGATCTGGATATTTATAATACTAGATTCTAATATGAACGCATCTTGTGGTGTATTTAACTGTAACCGCAACTAAAGTAAAAATGTAAATAGAATGTTTTTATGTAAGCGGCAATTGTGTTCTATGCCGATTCTGTGTATCTGTGATCGTCTGCTGTAAATAATGTGTTCGTATTAAATAAGTTCTTTAGTAAGATGAAAGTATTATTCTTCCAAAGCATATATCTCTTGTTAATGATGTTAAATAGATATTTAGTTCACATATTAAAATAATATGTGATACATCTCATTTACCATATTTAACGTACAATTTCCGACTTGTTTATGCTTTTCATTTTCGTATATGCCGTGCTTTTTTCCCCCTCGCAGCTTACTTTAAAAGTGAGATGTGCATGCGCTTGAATGTACAAATGACCATTGGACATTGGTCAATACATAAATGATGAGATCACAATTTTACATTTAAATTTACCAAACCACGAATCATTGCATTGTTAATATTGTGTAATTTTAATACTGACTGTTTTATTTTAACCAAATAAAATCCAAAAAATTTTTTACTTATAACTTTTATCTGAAAATGTTTCCTTTAAATGCAGTGATGAATTCATGGTACGCATGTTGCACGGGAGCTCGTCATATGAGGAAAAAATACTATAAATGTGTTTTCTACATGGTAACACCTTAAATAATCTATTCCAATATTTTCTAATTAAACCAAATCACAAAACTTTCTACTTAAAATCATAGAATCGCTTTGACGTAAACTGACGAACTTTTAATAATTAACTGGTAAGAAAATATAACTGAAAATTAATAAATCTACCAACTGAGGAAATTATTAAGCTAAATCATGGCAGACAGAATATTTACTAAATCTCTTCTGGCAGGATTGACGTTTCCTGTCGCAAGAATAAAGACTGTGTTGCGTGTAATGAAATATGGTGAAAGGGTAACTGACAAATCCGCAGTCTGTTTGACAGCCATGCTGCAGTATATTACGGTTGAAGTATTGGAGGGGGCTATAAATGCTGCAGATTCGGATAGCTCTAGGCGCATACAGCCAAAGCACATAAACATGGCGTTGAAGAATGATCCAGAAGCGAATGTTAATTTCGAGAACAGTATTATTCCAAACGCCGCCGTTGTCGGACTTGACCACTCTGCTGCAATGCTAGATCACTATCTTAACGTAGAATCGTGAAACCAAAGACGCCTTCGTAAAAAAAAGACATCCTCGACAAAGAAAGCCCTGAAGAAACGAGTTCGAAATTCATCAAATTCAACTGAAAATGATAATTATGACATGTTATGGTAATATCAATTCCTGTTATTAATCCCATTTTCGTTTAAATTTATCTACTTACAAGGAACAGTTGTATTTTATTTAATTGTGAACTAATTAAAGCTATTTAAAAGTTTAAGGCTTATTTTTATTCATTCATTTATTCATTTTTGCATTGTTCTAAATCTTGAATTCTCATTGTGCTAAAAAAATTCTGTATTTCTTCATTATCCAGTCGACGACTTTCCATTCGGAAAAAAATAGTGCCAAATTGTAATTTTCAATAAACAAACGGAAGAATTTTGACAGTGAAATTTCGAATGAATTCGAGAAATTTTGAAAATCCTCATGCTGCATATTTATATACCTACACTCATGAATGTACTATAAATTTTCTTGTTTAAAGTTACTGATTAATTGATACTTTATTAAGTAAGATACTTTATTTCTTGTACTTATTTAAGATTCCAGTGGCAATATTCGGCACAGATGTCATATACGCAGCACATTTGCACGTGCTTTTTCCCTTCGCCAATTTGACATTGCAATCTGTGCCAAGGAGAAAATTAGTTAAGTTTATATCAATTGTTAGAGAAATAAAATGGATAAAATGGAAGATTTCAGTGAAATGTGCTGATTAAATGATGCAAATGTATCCATTCAATGCGTCTATAAGTATTAATATTTACGGTACTTCTCTATTATCCCGTCGACCAATTTCGCCAAATTATACATATTGACATAATTTTTATTTTAAATAACGAAAAAACAAATAATTAGTGGAATATTAATAAAAATTCAAATAAAAAAAACGAAAATAAATCACTTAATGACATTTTAAACATGTGAATCTTATTTAATGTCATTGAATGTGACATTCACGATCATCCATTATTGGCATTTAATCTTATAGGTTGGCGATAATATTTTGGTCGACGGGATAACCTATAAGTACCATATTTACGATTTATTGTGAAAAATATATTTACTATTTTGTTACTTATTAAGTTTCTTATTTATAACTGTTTATTTATGGTTATTATTTTAATTCTCTAAATTATTATATACTATATTTATATTATTAATTTTTTATATCAAACTATCATCAATTTTTATTTCCTTTTTTTTTAAATATTAGGGTCTCTTTCGTTTTTCACGTTATTTTATTTTTATATTGCAATAAAAATCACATACTGTATCGCATGCAATTTGTTATTTATATTCAAAAACAAAACTTTCGCCAAACTGGCGAGGGGAAAAAGCACGAGCAAATGTGGTGCGTATATGACATCTGTGCCCAATATTCTTCCATTTGTTTATTGGGAGTTAAAGTGAAGCTAGTTTTTTGGCATTAGTTTTTTATGGAAAGTGGTCTACGGAATAATGGAGAAATACCGAAAAACTAAAAGTGCTATTAAAGTACTATTACACGTAAAAATTGCAAGCGACAAAAATCACCTGCGTTTTTTCGTTTTCTAAGCATTTCATTGGCTATTCGAGAAGAGTCTTTACCATCATTTGGATTTCCAAGCATTTGATTGGCTCTTATAGAGCAAGAGCCCGTGACTGACAGACCTTCGTTATTTTATAAAAGCTGAAACTTTCTCAGCGCAGTCTTCCAACACAGATAGGAACGATGGGTGATTATGAAATTTGGATCGTGGTGGCTTTGGCAGTGACCAGGGAGCAAAGGTGTAAAAAATAGCAACTTACTTTCGTCATTTTATAAAGCGTAATTTTTTTATATTTCCTTTGGAATGATGTTAGAAATCACGTCCTCCATTGGCAGACACTTCCTGTGGTTCCAACCCCTGGCCGACAACCACTAAATTTCAATAATAGAAAATTCTACTTTCGTCATTTTATAAAAGCTGAATTTTACATATGTTACTTGGATGATTACCAGAAGATATTTCCTCAGTTGGCAGACAGTTTTGGTGGTTCCAACCCCCGGCCGACAGACATATACAGCGGCTTCTCAATACATTAGAGCATAGCTGCCAACTCTTCTGATTTTTCAGCCCGGAAAAATTAAAGAGAAAATTTTGGTTTGTTTAATCGGTAGATTACAACGATTTGAAATGGTAAAATTTTCTATAATTTTTTTCCGGGCCAAAAAAGCGGAAGATGTTGGCAGCTATGCATTAGAGTCTGCGCGAAACAGATATTTTCCCCGTTTTCCCTTGGGTCGGAAATTGGCGACAGTTATTTGAGGTTGTTGCATGTAATTCTATGGTTGTTGACATTTTGAAAAAAGACCACAATGAAAGAAAAAAAAAATGTAATTTAACAAATTAGAACGACTATTTGGAAAATGATATTTTCAAAGACTAAAATTTTAAAGACTTAAAAAGGAATTCTATACTTAATAATAATAAACATCATTTTTAGGATGACCATAACGAGTCATATATTACGTACGCCATGCATTAAACATTAATATTCCTAGACCATAAATTAAAAAAAAAAAACCAGTAGTTTATTGTTATATAACTTTAACTGTTTAAAATGTGCATTTTTATTTGATGGAGTTAATCAGGCTGACTGCCTCTTATTACGTACGACATGGATTAAACATTAATATTCCTGGACCCATCTTATAAAAATTTTAAATGAAATTTCAGTTTTACAATTTTTTTGAACTGCAAATTTTTAAACTTCTAAACATTGCACATTTTAAATTTTTATACCGTTGCATAGAAAAAAAAATGCACTTTTGAATGAAATTCGTTTGAAATTTTTATGACAATTTGTTTTCAAATTATTGTTATTATTTAAAGTTTTTATTAATTTTTTGTCATTGTGGCAACAGAAGTAAACCATTTTTGGACATTAAATATGGACCAATCAGAAAATGAATAAAATGCGGAATTCAACCAATAAAAACATTCAGATATACTTCGGCTTTCCCAATTCTCTACCGAGGATAACAACTATTTTCCAAATTACTAAAAATTAGTTATTTATTTATGAGTATTAATGAACGTTAGCTTCGAATTCTCTCCAAGCTTGGAAACACTTATCGCCAAATATTTAAAAATATCGCCAAATTTGAAGACAAAAATTAAGAAATCATAAATATTGCCGATTTGACTATAGATTACTAATTTGGCACAATTCTCATTCAAATTCAGTATTTACGAAATTTCTTTTTATAGGGTTCGTAGCATTTGATCTTCTTAAGATGTCAGTAAAATTTTCAATGAGATAATAATCAAACATTAAAGAATGTTTATTAACTCATCTAATCGAGTCGCAAAAAAGCTATATTTAACAAAAACAACGAATATGAAAGCTATATCCTCCCCCTGGCACATGCCGAAATTGCTGTTTTATTACGTACTTATTTATCAATAAAAAAATTGCATGTTTATAATGTTATTGATTATGATTTCTATTTTGATAATTGTTTTAAAAATAAATGAAATACGTTAGAAAATAATGTTTAGGTATTTTATGAACTTTATTTTTAATATCCACTTCAATACAAAATTAGAGTTTTACTGTATATACATACATAGTGTTAAAAAATTCTATACGTGATGTCCCAAAAATGGCACCCAAACTCTGCCCAGCCAGATTCCTCGTTGGGAATACATAAAAGAAGCCAAAGCCACACCTGTACGATTGATAATTTACGAGAAAAATTGAATATGAGAAAAATACGAGAAAATGAGATTTCGCAATAAAAGTTTTACATTTGAATGCCTTTTAATATTTAAAGTATAAATTCAATGTGATTTATATGCTACGCAAATGAAAAAATAAGTACTGTGAGAAAATATCCGTTTGCGCGTAAAACAATTTCCATCTATTTTTTGAGAATTTTAAAAATCAGTTTTTATTGAAACTAGGATGCAAATCATGTTTTACGGTGTCAAAATTAACTTGGAAAATACTATAAAAAGCAAAATGCATTAGATGTACATAGTTTTAACTAAAAATAGCTGCACATATATTTTTTAAAATAGTGAAATGTATGAGATTTTCCTTCTTTGTTTTCTCTTCAATGCAGCAACCTCAAATAACTGTCGCCAATTTCCGACCCAAGGGAAAACGGGGAAAATGTCTGTTTATCGCAGACTCTAGTGTATTGAGAAGCCGCTGTATATGTCTGTCGGCCGGGGGTTGGAACCACCAAAACTGTCTGCCAACTGAGGGAATATCTTCTAGTAGTTACCCAAGAAACATATATAAAATTCAGCTTTTATAAAATGACGAAAGTAGAATTTCCTATTATTGAAGTTTAGTGGTTGTCGGCCGGAGGTTGGAACCACAGGAAGTGTCTGCTAATGGAGGACGTGATTTCTAACATCATTCCAAAGGAAATATCAAAAAATTACGCTTTATAAAATGACGAAAGTAAGTTGGTATTTTTTACACCTTTGCTCCCTGGTCACTGCCAAAGCCACCATGATTCATATTCATAATTACCCATTGTTCCTATCTTTGTTGGAAGACTGCGCTGAGAAAGTTTCAGTTTTTATAAAATAACGAAGGTCTGCCAGTCACGGGCTCTTAGACTATTACTGGCGAGTCGCTTCGTTCCAGGCGTCAAAGACGCTCCGACACAAGAGAATCGCGCGCTAACCAAGCAACTCCCCTGGTCCCATAGGCATAGGCGTAGCGTAGGGGGGGCCCGGGGGGGCACGTGACCCCCCAATCATCTGTACCCGGGCGCCAGAACAGAAAGCGTAGGGGCACCAAATGAAAACTTTTTTTTTGTCTTTATATGCAAAAATTTATGTATATATATCGAATTTGAATAAAAAGATCTCACAAACGGAAAATTCAAAAGCAAAACTGAACCAAGTGTATCTTTATGCATTCTGTCATTAAATAAATCAGTCTCTACTCAAAAACACTCTTCTGTGTGAAACTGTAGTTCATCGACCATTGCCAAAAAACAAACGATTTCCCTAGGGTTTGCAGAGGGGGTGCCAAATGAAGATTTTGTTTGACTTTGCATTCAAAAATGCATATGTATGGAATTTGCATAAGAATGTCTGACAGCCTGAAACCAAGCGATTACTCTAGGGTTTGCAGAGGGGGCGCCAAATGAAGATTTTGTTTGTCTTTACATACAAAAATGTATATGTATGAAATTTGCATAAGAATGTCTCACAGCCTGAAACCAAGCGATTTCCCTAGGGGTTGCAGAGGGGACGCCAAATGAAGATTTTGTTTGTCTTTACATACAAAAATGTTTATATATGGAATTTGCATTAAAATGTCTCACGGCCTGAAACCAAGCGATTTCCTTAGGGGTTGCAGAGGGGGCGCCAAATGAAGATTTTGTTTGCCTTTACATACAAAAATGTATATGTATGGAATTTGCATAAGAATGTCTCACAGCCTGAAACCAAGCGATTTCTCTAGGGGTTGCAGAGGGGGCGCCAAATGAAGATTTTGTTTGTCTTTACATACAAAAATGTAATGGAATTTGCATAAGAATGTCTCACAGCCTGAAACCAAGCGATTTCTCTAGGGGTTGCAGAGGGGGCGCCAAATGAAGATTTTGTTTGTCGTACATACAAAAATGTATATGTATGGAATTTGCATAAGAATGTCTCACAGCCTGAAACCAAGGGATTTCCCTATGGTTTGCAGAGGGGGCGCTAAATGAAGATTTTGTTTGTCTTACATAAAAAAATGTATATGTATGGAATTTCCATAAAAATTTCTCACAGCCTGAAATTAAGTGATTTCCTTAGGGGTTGCAGAGACGGTGCCAAATGAAGATTTTTTTTGTCTTTACATACAAAAATGGCGCCAAATGAAGATTTTTTTTGTCTTTACATACAAAAATGTGTATGTATGGAATTTGCATAAGAATGTCTCAAAACCATAAAATTCGAAAGGAAAACTGTACCAAAGCATCTCTGTGCCTTCTGTCATTTAAATAGGCTAGTCTCTTTTCCAAAACCCCTATTTTATGTGAAGCTGCACCTCATCGATAATTTCAAGAGCAAAGCAATTCCTACGCCAAAACAAAAGACAAAGGGGGCGCCAAATGAAGATTTTGTTTGTCTTACATACAAAAATGTATATGTATGGAATTTGCATTAAAATGTCTCACAGCCTGAAACCAAGCGATTTCCCTAGGGTTTCCAGAGGGGGCGCCAAATGAAGATTTTGTTTGTTTTTACATACAAAAATGTATATGAATGGAATTTGCATAAGAATGTCTCACAGCCTGAAACCAAGCGGTTTCCCTAGGGTTTGCAGAGGGGGCGCCAAATGAAGATTTTTTTTTTGTCTTTACATACAAAAATGTGTATGTATGGAATTTGCATAAGAATGTCTCACAACCATAAAATTCGAAAGGAAAACTGTACCAAAGCATCTCTATGCCTTCTATCATTTAAATAGGCTAGTCTCTCTTCCAAAACCCCTATTTTATGTGAAGCTGCACCTCATCGATAATTTCAAGAGCAAAGCAATTCCTACGCCAAAACAAAAGACAAAGGGGGCGCCAAATGAAGATTTTGTTTGTCTTTGCATATAAAAATGTACCGTATTTTCGGGTGTATATTCTGCACCCTGTGTATAACCCGCACCCCTAAATGGAGCAGCGCATTAAAAAAAGTTCGCGTATAACCCGCGGAGATGCATCGGTGTATAGTCCGCGGGCTATACACCATTTACGAACGTATATTTCGACCAGGGTTCGAAATTAGAAGCCATTAGTCATAATTTTTAACACAAATTTACCAAACTTTTTCGTGATGCATAATATCTACAGTAATTGGGCTAAAAAATTAAGATTATCAGTACCGTAATTTTCGGAAGAAACACCGCGGCGTTTACGTGTTTTAAGATAAAATTTCAAGCAATGCGGCGTTTACGCGCATTTTTTTTCAAAGAAGTGTGATATTTTTAAAAAAAATTTCCGAAAATTAAAAAAAAAAATCGATGATAAATTCAAAATTTCGGACATAAAATGTATACGTATCTTAGGTCATTGGTTCCCAAAAAGATCGAATCCTCGGAATCGATCCGAAATGCACCAACTCCGAAAAGGAACGATTCCTCGGACTCTATCTGAAATGAAACGACTCCGGAAAAGTTCAATTCCTAGAACTCGTTCCGAAATGAAACGACTCTGTAAAGGAACGATTACTCGGAATCGTTTCGAAAAAGACTGATTGCTCTGAATCGTTCCGAAATGACATAAATCACGCACTTTTTTTTATTCTTTGCAACAGGGTAAGATACCAACTCCGAAAAGGAACGATTCCTCGGACTCTATCTGAAATGAAACGACTCCGGAAAAGTTCGATTCCTTGAACTCCTTCCGAAATGAAACGACTCTGTAAAGGAACGATTCCTCGGAATCGTTTCGAAAAAGAACGACTGCTCTGAATCGTTCCGAAATGATATAAATCACGCACTTTTTTTGTTCTTTGCAACAGGGTCGGTAGATTATTTTTTTGTCAAATAAACTAAAAATGATCTTAAATTCAGAATTCTCGAGATTGGAAGGGTTCGGGATTTTGGATTTTGTACTCTACAAACACAATGGCTATTATACATCTATCAGTGCAATACTTGGCGAAAGTTGCGACAGTTCTTCCAAATACAGAAATAACTGTATTTAAGCAGTAAAAAAAAAGGCCTTTACAAACATGGGAGAAGTCTCTAAATTTCAAGGCATAGCGAAAAAAAATTACAAATTTCGATGTTTTTTCAAATTTTTTAAAGTTTAAAAATTGTAGAAAAAATATCATGATTTCCAATTTTTTAAAAAAAATCTTTGTATAACCCGCACCGTGTATAAGCCGCAGTGGCTTTTTAGGAGGTTTTTTTCTTGTATAAACCGCGGACTATACACTCGAAAATATGGTATATGTAGAATATATATTGAATTTGCATAAAAATGTCTCTTGAAAATTCAAATTAAAACTGAACCAAATGTATCGCTATGCCGTCTATCATTTAAATAGGTTAGTCTCTACTCAAAAATCCTCTTCTGTGTGAAACTGTACCTCACCAACAATTGCCAAAAACCAAGCGATTTCCCTAGGGGTTGCAGAGGGGGGCGGGGGGGGGGAATGTGTCTCGGACGCCAAAACGAAAGGCGAAGGAGGCGTCAAATTAAGATTTTTTTTGTCTTTACATACAAAAATATATAAGTATAGAATTTGGTAAAAATGTCTCATAGCCAGAAAATTCGAAAGGGAAACTAAATCAAATGCATCTCTATGCCTTCTGTCATTTAAATAGGTTAGCTTTTGCTTAAAAATCTCTTCAGTGTGAAATTGTACCCTCACCGATAATTGCAAACGGCAACCAATTTCCCTAGGAATTGCTAAGGGGACATGTGCCTTGGACGCCAGAACGAAAGGCGAAAGGGGCGCCAATTAAAATCTTGTTTGTTTTAATATATACTATAAAAAAAGAATTTGAAACTAAGTGCGCGATGTCGACCCGGATCTACATAAATTTAGCTTTTGTAACTATTAACAATTACTAAAGAAATAAGTTAAGCTTAGAATTTTTACAGAATTTCATGCTATCAATGTAATGAAGGAGCGAATAAAATAAGTAAATTGATTTTGCATATCAATTTGATAAAATCTAAAATAGTGATTAAAATCAGTGTATGTTATATATTAAGATGTTGAAACAAAAGTTAGAAAGAAACTATTATAATGTCAAAGTAATCTTATGTTGGGGAAGTATAAAAGTGCAGCTTAAGTCTGCTTGTTTCTTAATTTAATTAATTTTGTAAAGATGGTTTTCTTTTACTAATAACTTGTAAATAAATATGATGAATCGAGACATTGTCTCAGTCTGTTTTATTTAGTGATAAGTTTATGTGTGTCATCTTTTCTAGGAATAATTTCCTTGTAGCATATTTGTTACATTTTTCTCTTTGGGTTACAATTGATTTACAAGGAAAAACTTCTTATAGTCCTATTAAAATATTTCTAAAAGTTTTTTTTTTTTTGGGGGGGGGGCAAAGTTATTTTAAATTTAAATTTTGCGAAAAAATTATAAGTGATAGGGCCCTTGTAAATAATCACAATGCAAACTTATGTATTTATTTTAATAAACATTAAATAATTAACCTATTTAGAGCGATGGTTATATTTAATTATTTTTTATCTCGCGATGTCTTATCACTAGAATTTCTTATGTGTGATCACAATGATTTGTCATTTTAAGTAAATTAAATTGTACCAAAGTTACTTTAGGTGCGGTTTGGAAATGTTTGGATAGAGTATGTACAATTTTAACCAGTTATAAAGAGTATTTATATCTTTCCAGCAAATTGCAAAATTAAATGTTTTTCGCTTATTAAAAGAAAAAAAAACTGTGTTGTTATATGTTACAGTGTCAGTATTAACCAATCAAAATGCATTAGGTCAATGTTTTGAGAATCTAAAGAAATTTTGTTCTATGATTTTCTTGGGGGGGGGGAGGGTGTAAAATCCGAGAACACTGTTTCCCACTGGCACAAAATATCATTTTCTAACTCGCGCATGAAGCAAAAATATGAAATAATATAAAATACAACTCATGATTACCTTATTATTTTATAAGAAGCCCAAAAATAACTTTTGTTAAGTTAATAATACTTTATTATTGATTTTATTTTAAAAAAAACCTACAAACTAAAATTTTTATCATTGCTAAATATTGTAAGAAATTGTTTTTTCAATGTAACTCTCAGATCCAAACTGCATTTTTTCACACATTTTTTTTTATCCGAACAGGTGCTCTTATTTTCAATTTTATAATTGAATAGTATTTTCTACTTTTCGATAAACTCAGAAATACTTTTAGAAGAGTTGTCAATTTGGCATTTCTAACTGAATTTCCGGGCGGTGATGGTGATAGTGAGAGTGAGGCAAAAAAATTACCTCCTTTAGACAGTAACCTGCCTTAAGATGTAATTCGTTTATCGAAAAATAGAAATAAAAACATTTGATCATAAATCTCTTCAATAATCACGATTGCAATTGTCATGCTTTTAAGTTTATAATTTAGTCAGAAAATATGTCAGGAAGTTTTTTGTTGTTATGCAAGGAAAAAAAAGTATCTTTTCGAGAATCCGCTTAAATGTCTGTTTAAATTCTTTATTTTCTGCGTTTGGCAACATATATTTTCTTTATATATTTACAAATTCATTTTCATTAGTATATATAATACAATGAAGATTTGAAACTAGAAAAGTCCTGAAAATTTTCACCATGATTTTCAATAAACATTTTTATTTCCAGAAAAAAACAAGTTGGAAATTGCACGTGAACGTAGCAAATGAGGTGCGTTCGTACGATAACGAAGTTTTAAAAATATTCAGATCTTGCTGATATAGTAGAGCGTACTCCGGATACAGTATAGTAGTCGAAATCTTTACGTTTCTGTAAATATGCAGGAAGTAATTTTTATTACACCTCAGCAACGTATATCTTATTCATAAAATGTGAAATAGTTGAATGTAATTAAAACACGTATCAAACCATGTTTCCCCGTATAGCATTATATAGTGGAATACTTTTGTGTGGCCCTGTAATTTAATAATAAAAATTCTTTGCATCACAGATTGTACAGAATGCATATTTTAGTATAAATTTCATAGATTCATGCCAATTCTATTATGTTCGAATGAGTGTAACATCATTAAAATGCATTTGAAACTTTTTCCCAATTGACCGTAATGTAATGGAATCCTTTTGATTGTCCCTGTAATTGATCTATGCATCCGATTTTCATAACATTTGAAATGATTCGACAAAATTACGCAATAATTATATGTTTTAAATTTCAAACGATTAAAATGCATTTAAAAGTTTTTTGCCTATTGACCGTAATGTAACGGAATCCTTTTGAATGTCCCTGTAATTGATCTTTCCATCCGATTTTCATAAAATTTGAAATGACTCGACAAAATTATGTTATAATTATGTATTTTAAATTTCAAACGATTCGGTTGGGTAGTTTTTGCGCTGTTATATGCGGACAGACGGACAGACAGACGGACGGACGGACGGACTGAGCGACAACAATAGGTGCTACGTATTTACATAATTACGAACGCACCTAAAAATTGCCGTCCGTCTGTGTATTTGTAAATGCTCTATCTCCCGAACAAATTAAGATAGAGACTTGAAACTTTGTATGTTCTTAGTATGTAAGGATGGAACAAAGCCTATTTAATATCAGTAACCTCGATTATTCGGAACTATTTTTTTCGGACTCTCGAAAAATTCGTTCTGATGAAAGGTACATGAAGTTTTTCGAAATTTTGTATTTTAATGAGTGGATGTAAAAGGCAATAAAATAACACAAATTTTGCATAAAAAATGAAGTCGATCGGATTATTAGTTGCCGAGATATTTGTAATCCTATTTTCCACATTCTTCGGTTTCTCATGATCCTGTATTTCAATTTTAGTTCAAAGATATATTTTAATTGAAAATGAGACCCTTAATCCGACGCAGTAAACTGTTAGTTAATATGATTATTATTTTTGGAGTTATAAGGATGTTTCGGTTACACAATTCGGTACCACTTGAATAGCTTGGCGTTTTATATAATTTGTCGAAATTGGTTCATCAGCAATTTATTAACTCCTTCGCAACGAGAGCCTTTTACGAAATTTTTAATGTTTGTCAACAATTGTTTAAAACAGAAATTTGTGCATTATTAAATCAGGAATATGCTCCAATTAAATAAGGCAAATTTTACAGTAAAATTTTTCTAGCGCGGATAAACAAGGATTCTTAAGTCTTTTTGCGGCACGTACACGTATCGCATTATATTTAATAGAGCATTACTCTGTGTATTAAAAAAATTAAATATACGATTAAATTTTGTTTTGAAATTGCAATGCATTTTATAAATATTTCATACATTTTTTATTTTCATATATTATATTATGCATATCCATGATGGGTAAGTATTACGGTGGCCCCCAATGACTAGTTTTTTATTCATTTTATTTATTCATTCACTTCACATTTATTCATTCATTAACGGCTCTACATAAAAATTTAAGCGAAACAGATAAAATATGGACCATTTTCATTGGTTATGAACTTTCGCGAGAATAACAATTATAAATGTGTTTTACGAACCGATACTAGTTTGACAAAATCACTATAGAAATTATAATATGCCCAGATTAGAGATCATATAATCGGACAATCATATCGTATCTGAGCACAAACTCAATTTCATAATCAGAGTCGTGCTGGACTGAGTCTTATGTATACATTATATGTTTTTTTTTTCTTTTGCATAGTCGAGTCAGAGCGAAACTGGATCTAGTTGTCTACAGTGGGACAAGCAATTATGTTTTGAAGAAAATTAATAGATTAATCGGGCCTCTAAACAAATGTAAAGGACCGGGCCAGCAAAAAAATTGAACGAACCTGCCGTTCCGGATCGATAAAAAAAATTAAGCAGGCCTACCGGCCCGATATAAAGATCTCTACTAGGCCGATGAATCTGACTTTCGCAAGAATATGTATAATTGTGCATCACGAGCCGATGATAGCTTGACAACATCAATAAAGAATTTACGAAGTGTCCAGCATATAGATCGGCATCGGACAGTTATATGGCATCTGAATCAGGGCTTAATTTTTTTCAGCTCAGGCTTGTACTGGGCTAAGATCAGGCTTGCATTTTTTTACACAGTCGAGACGGGACAAAACTAGGTTTAATTTTTCTCAGGATGTAGAGGGCAAGGAATATGTTCTGTAAAAATGTTATTAGCGATAATGAACGTATATTAATATAATCTTTCTAAGTACAACTTAAGGTTACTCTCGAATTCCCAGCTCAACAACGTGAAATTTGACACACTTTCTGACTCATTTTTCTTTATAAAGGCATAAAATTAACAGGCTGATGATTGAAGTAATTTATAATCAATTAGCATTTTCCATTTCTTAAAATAAATAAACAACTTTTTGATTTATAACCTATTCTAATCACTTGATGACAAGTTTTTCTTCTCCCTAGTACGATTGCGTCTTGAATTTCGATTCAAAATGACAACTTTGGCAGTATTTTCTCAAAGATTTTTTGTCTTTTACAAAAAATGGAAAATTCCATTCGATTACACAGTTTCTGAATAAGAACGTCTGCCAATTTTATGTGTTTTCGAAAAGAAAGGAATTCAGAAATGTATCAGAAAGTAGCTAAATTGGATCAGAATAATAATTTACTGAAAAATTCGGGGGTCATCCATAAAATAATTTTTCCGTGGCTAGAAAGAAACAAAATATAACTACCCAAAAAGAACTATTACAAAAGATACAGCTATGTTTTAACTACAAATCCACATTAGAACTAACGGAATTAAAACGCTTGTCACAACGTGGGATAAGTTTTTGAGTCCAGTGTCATAGAAGTCTGCCACCTGGGAATGGAAACAGGAACTTGTTACAGTTGTCAACTCACGTCTCATCAACCGTTAAAATCTTGTTGAGTTATTCATTTCCTTCATCGTGATATCGCTACAGAAACATCAATGCTGCTTTCCCACGTTTGTTTTTGTGTTAAGGTGCAAGTTGATTAGGCACCCACCTGGCGCACAGTTTCCAGATAAACAGGTGTTTCGAGGTGGTTTCCAGCATTGAGAATCTTTTTCGCGCTATTTAGAGCGATACCACGCTGAGGGAAACGAGTACTTCAACAGAATCCAGTCCGGGTAATTATGTTTTCCTTCTGTTTTAATTCCGTGGAAAACTCGTTCTTCGATAACCCTCGTATTTCAAAATCTACTTTTTTATAGTTTCAAAAGTTTAGGATTTTTTTTAACCACCTTTTTTTTAAATTCTAACCTACATCAAGTTTTATGAATCTTTATTTGAATATTGAAAAGTCTTAAATGTCTAAGCAATCATTAATGCTGCTATTGAGTATTTTCAGGCATTTTCAGGGTATTTTGTGAACACATAGTAATTTAAAGTATATTGTAAAATTATCTAATTAATACTTATATTTTTTCACTGATTTTTTGTACGAGCAGGACCTGGCCGGGCTCGGGTGAAACTTTTAATACACACGCCCGGGCCGTGCTGAGCCCGTGCCTGGAAATTCCTGTAAATGTAGACCTCTAGCATGTTCCACTGGAAGGACATGCTAAAGAGACGGTCACCACATGTACGAAATTTATTCTGCGAGCCATTTTTTGACCGAGAATCATTTTCAGGGAATTTCTTTATCTCTCTTGATCGTTTTCCTCCCTGTTTTAAAACATTGTGAACTCTTTGACAAAAAAAATGCAAATTTCTGTATGTTTTAGTTCTGAATTTCTTAATTAAATTTAAACCTTTTAAAGTTCCAAAATAAACACTAAATAATTATTTAATAGAATTAATTTATATTTGTTAGTTTTACGACGCCTACCAAAAGAAAAAGATTTTTTATTACTTTTTGGGGCTTTTACTTTTATTACTTTTTGGCCCCCCCTCCCCTTTACTAAGGGGAGGGGGGGCGCCAAATTGAAAATTTGCCAAGGGGCGCAGTTTTTACTTCGCTGGTGCCCCCCCAAAAGTTTTGGTCACGCTACGCCTATGCCCATAGGATAACATGGAGAAGCCTGCGATTTGACGCCTGCAGCACGACGCGTGTAATAGCACTTTAACTATCCACAAAATAAGTAAAAATAAAGTACAAACATCACGTGCTAATGTTGCAGTTAAAATCAAATGTGACATCACATGTTTGTATTATTGATGTTAAATCCTACAGTTCAGCGATATTTTTTTGACGGAAAGTAATCGACAGGATCAAGGCCACCTTATCATAATAACAGGCCCGCCAATCGTTAAGTTTCCTTTGTCTGCAGTACACGTGGACAAAAACCACGTGGTTTTCCCGTTGTTAGCGCCCTCTGTCGCTCAAATATACTTTTAAACAAGGCCATCTTACCATAATAACAGGCCTCACAATCAGAATAAGTATATGGGAAAAAAATGTCGCAAACTCATTACCGATTTTATCCCGTACGTAACGCCACCAATAAACTGCGTAAATTTTATATTTTTACGAATATTAATACAATCTTTTGTATTTATGAATAAAAACAAATTCCCAAAAATATCAGAAAATAGCTATTTTGGATATGGAAACAGCCTTCAATAAAGCAATTTCTAAATTGATGCGATTCCCTGCCCCCTCATAAAAAAAGGAGCCCTCTATAATGGAGGGCTGGGTCCGTCCTTCACGTAAAGCGACATTTGTTGACATAAAAACAAACTTAAGAATAATACAAGCGATTACGATTAACTTAAGGCCGATTACAGTTATGACTACAATTATCACATCTCCTTCTTTAGAAAGTTAAGTTCTTATCAATCATTCTGCGTCTATTTTAAAGATCAAGTGTCTTTACATTTTGCTTACGGGTTTGACGATTCTGTGGGATCTCATGGTACGATGACGGGTTGGTGTTTAGATTCGTGTATGACAGAACTGAATGATTCAGGTGTGGGAGAATGTTTGAATGGTTCGTCTGAGGGAGGATAGTGTTTTGCATTCAGTGGTAAATCTGCATTCAATGGTAGACTCTTCTTCCTTTCTATGTTGACTTTAATCCGAATTGGTTTTATGCTTTATGTGACTGGTGTTATGTCTGAATGTGCCAAATGGAGTAACCACGTTGTAGGACCTAGATGCAATTTGAGAATCTACCTTAGCAGAAATTCAATTCTTGTGTGCTTTTCGAAACTTTACTTTTTGATTTGGTTAGAGTGGTGCACTTTCTAATGTTTTCGGACGAGCATCATAATAATTTTGTTTTAAACAAACTTCAGTAAGATGTTTCATTATATTTTGTAAGAGCATAGGTTTAAAAAAGAACTATAAGAGTTGTAGTTCTAATTTTACTCCCAATCATTCATGTTTTCATACTTTTGGGTGCAGGAAAGCAAAACGGCAAACCTACGAGTCAGCCTTAAAAATCAAGTTTTAAGGTGTTTTCCACAAAGATATGACTTGGCAAACCGATTACGTATGCGAAATGATCGGTTCTGAAGCCAGAACCGTTCTAAAATTATATGAAACTAAAGCAGAGGTGAAAAATTGGTGACCCTGAAATAAATGTTGGCAATCTGTGGTAGTGTCATATTTAAAAGTCAGTAAAGAAACATTTAACTAAAATAAATCTAACGTTTATTTTTAAAAAAAATATTCAAAATAAAAATATATGTATATATAAAATGATAAACAGTGATAAACAATATCTGGTAAAATCAACCAAAAACCGTGATTTCCGAAATTATATTATCTACAAAATTAAGTCATACGTTAACACAATACAAAATACTTAATTAATTAATTAGCATGACGTAAGATATTAAAAGGAAACGACCAGTACAGGTAGCAAAAATAAATTACTCACATTGGCATTACTGGGGAAAAAAAGCAGGCCTCTTAATTCAAAGTGATGGAGAAATAAATACTGTTCTTAAATGTCCAAAGGAAATAAAAAGTTCCATGATATCAAAATGATTCATCACAACAAAGTATTCAGCGAAATATTTCCACTATTGATTAACAGGATTCATCTCTTAACACAAAACCATCTCTCATCTAAAACAAATTCCAAACAAACTTTCATAATTGAAACTTAAAACACCATACGATATATGCTAGACTAAACATCGTCAGACCACCGGCAGTCAAAACAAAACACCCGCTTTAAATACCCCTGCTAGCCTAGACATCACAAGAGAGTAACGCCCCCTTTGCGTCCGCCGGAGTTGAGTGAATGCGATCCTGTCTTGCGAAAGGGAGATACGACTACAAGTAAGTTGCGATTTGCGATGATTGCAAATCGCGATCTCTGAGAGGAAAACGATCATGAACGCACATGTAGATGTTCAAATCGAAAGTAAACAAATAAGTAACCGATTTTTAAAAAAAGAATATGCTATGGAACAGGGAAAAACCAAATAAAGGGATTGGAAAAACCGGCAAATGAGATAAAGATAAGATAAGATTGGAATAAAATAAAACCCAGTAAGTCATGCTATATTATTCTATTACAATATGTATATATGCTTATGGAGTGTTAAGGGAATGAGTATGGCTGACAATCGCCCCCCCTTAACACTCATACTTAAAAGAAACTAAGTAATTACCAAGTATTACCAAATAATATAAATAATATCAAAGGTCATATTGAACAACATAAGATATCAGTATATCAACTATCATACTTTGACAGTTACTAGTGAAGAATAACTCAACATTATCGTGCATAAATGCAACAAATTCACAATATCATATAACAAGGTTAATTTCAAGAATGAACAACTTTTTAACAATGTTAATAACCATATTCTTGCATACGTAACAATGTAACAAATTTTTCTGAGTAACAACATTAACGATTATATAACAATAGAAATAACCATATGAATAACAATTTAATAACCATATAACAAGAATAACAATTTTTTTTTCATAGCACAAGAGTCTTTAGTTACCATAGTAACTCTTAAAAATTTGAAAGTCTTTCAGGTAAACAAGCATTTCAAAAAAAAGTTTATGAAATTTTACCCTTTTAACCTCATCACATGCAAGTGACTACGATTACCAGTACATACCACAACATTCTTTAGTATGTCGATTTTCTTGATCTTGGCTTTGACAATTTACATACATTTGCATAATTACACTAGAATAAATGATTATCACAAAACAGACTTATAAACATTATGAATGTGAAGAATAGCAAAACATGAATTACAATGCAAAAACACTTTGATAATGTGTGAGAAATTCATGATATGCAAAAGAGACACATTCAATGATAATAACACTAATGATCATGATCATGATAATGACTGTGATTATGATAATGATAGGGACAGTGAGCGCTCACATAAAAACAAACAACAACAACAACCACATGCATGCTTAAGCTTTTGAAATAATACACATTTGCAAATGTTTTAACAAAGATTTAAAATGCGAAAAACACTTGTTATGCAATTTCTTAAAAGTAAAACAACCCTTTTTTTCATATTTATATATGCAAAAAAAATACAGCTCTATTTTCAACACCACGAACGGGACCTATGTGACATTTTCATTTTTCAAAACAGGGACTTACAAACTTAAAAGAAACGATGCCCGCGACAGGCCTTCCTGTGATCAGAACACTCAAGAAGGCCACTACCCCCTGCAGGCCACTCTGGCTATTTACAATTTCACCCCTGCGAGCCGCTTCCTGGGGCTGCTCGGACCCCGGAAGATGAACCATCCTGAGGTCTGATCACATTCCAGCGGGAGTTAAATTGTCCGCGATGTTGGAAATGAGGGTATTGGAACACTCATGTATGACATTAGAACATATGCATATGAGACAAAAATATGAAATAACAGGAAAAACAAGTGTATAATCACATATTCAAACATTATAAAGAAAAACACTGAAATATACAAAATTTCAGATTTGAAAAAAAAACGTGTTAAACTTCAGGATTTAACATAAAAGATTAAACAAGCATCTTAATGCTTGTCCCAAGTTCAAAGGAGGGGGAGGTTTTTTTTTCTTTATACTTTTTACGTTTAAATAATACTTATTTAAAACATTATATATTACATATAACTAAAGATCACTTCAATGAATCTTTTAAGATCAAACTTCGTTAAGGGTTTTGTAAAAATATCTGAGAGATTAGCTTTGCTAGTTACGTGTTTTACATTAAATATCTCTTGGTTTAAAAGGTCTCTAACAAAAAATAATTTAACGTCAATGTGTTTTGTTCTATAGTTTTCTATGGGAGATTTAAGGAAATCAATGGAGGCCATATTGTCTACTAACAGGGTTGGTTTAGTTTGTGGGCCTGTAAAAATGTGTTTGTCATAACATTCAGTTATGATTCTACTAAACCAAAGAAGCTCTTTAGTTGCTTCTGTTAAAGCCACAAACTCTGATTCCATGGTAGACAAGAAGACAGATTTTTGTTTGAAAGCCCTCCACATGATAGGAGATTTGTCTAGCATTAATAGTTGCCCCCCCATTGACGTTCTGTCATCGCGATTGGCGGCGAAGTCAGCATCTGTATATGTTATTAGATTTATATGATGACAAGGTAACCTCAGTCTGTAGTGTTTGGTGCTTTGGACATACCCTAGTAATTTTAAGAGACCATTCCAGTGGATGATACCAGGATTACTCTGGAATTGACTAAAGATGTTTACAGCATAGGATATGTCGGGACGGGTCCTGCTTGTAAGGAATGATAAGCATCCCAAAACACTTCTGTATGGATATTTTGACATCTCCTGGGTTTTTGCGTCTGTTTGAGGGCATTGTGACTTGGAGTACACTACTCCTTTACTTATGGGAAGTGAAGTGATGGGTAAGTTAAATTCCTTAAAACGTGCACAGATATCATCAATATATTGCATTTGATGAATTGACACTACACCTTCCCTATCTTCTTCAAACTCAACCCCAAGAAGTTTACGTGTTTTCCCCAGGATTTTGATGTCAAAATGTTCAGTTAGTAATTTTAAAATTTCATTTATGTGTTTCTGATGGTTACTTAAAACAACGAAGTCATCAACGTATAATAATAAAACAACGTAATTAGAAAATGTGTAAACGCAATTACACCAATCCAATTTGTTAAAACCAAGAGAAATTAAAATTTTATGTAATTCATAAAACCACACCCGGCCACTTTGATGGAGGCCATATAAAGCCCTCTGGAGTTTACAGACTAAATGTTCTTTCCCTTTTATTTCAAAACCTGGAGGTTGTTTCATGTATATATTATCTGAGAGAGGGGCGTACAGATAGGCTCCTTTCACATCGCATTGCGTGGGAATCCATCCGAGACATGAAACTAGGGCGGCAAAGAAAAAGCGGATTAGACTAAAGTTCACAACTGGTGAAAATGTCTCGTCATAAGTTTCACCCCTGACCTGTTTATAGCCCTGGGCTACTAGTCTCGCTTTATATCTTGCCACATGCCCTCTATCGTCTCGTTTGATGGTGAAGACCCATCTGCAGCCTAGAGGTTCAGTGTTGGGTGGTAGTGATGTTAATTCCCATACCCGTCTTTTGTCTATTACGTCCATTTCCTCCTGCATTGCCTGTCTCCAGAGTTCCCACTGAGGGGATTTTAAGGCTTGCTTATATGTGTTTGGGATGGAGTCTTCTAGTCATATATTGTTTTTACGTGTTTCTGATAAAGATGTATGTGGAGGTGTGTAACTAGGACTCGAACCAGCACTGGAAGTAGATTTTACAATACCTTGATATTTATTTTCCCCTTTGAAACTGAACATAGTTGGATCAAATTTGATACCATTAGACTGACAGTATTCCCGCACTTCTCTGAGTGATCTTAAACGTTGCGTTTCACCCATCTCATAATAGTAGATGTCGGTTCTCGACTTATCAGGCCTAGTTATGGCCTTACGGAACCATACAGCATCCCTCAGCGTTCTCGAGAATTCCTCGCCATCCTCGTCACTTTCATCCTCAGATGAGTGAACGGAGGCGGGTTCAACGGATTCTGAGGTGCCTGGCTTAGTTGATGGAGATGGTGATTTCTCTGAAGGGAATCTGTCAGGTTGAAGGTCGGTCAAAGGGTCAATCTCTGGTTGTTCTGAACTTAAAATATATGTGGGTCCCAGGTCGCTTCCGTTGTGCTGCTCTGAAGTAGTAAAAGGGTTTGTGCCTATGGAATAACTTGGGCCTTGTTCGCTATGTCTGTGAACATTTCTCGGTACAGATTCATCTCCGAATCTAACATTTATGGTTTCTATTATTTTATTTGTATCGGGGATCCATACCCTGTAGCCTTTGGTTGACATCGCGTAACCCACTAAAACCCCCTTTTTGGCCTTAGGATCAAACTTTGAGCTTCTTAACTGTTTGGGCACCCCCACGTATGCCACAGTACCAAAAGGGCGTAAATGTCTTATTGAGGGTTTGTTGCCACAGTAATACTCGTAGGGTGTCTTTTTCTGTGATTTATGACATATCCTGTTTAGTGTGTACGCGATGTATAGAACTGCTTCCGGCCAAAATTTTAAGCTGAGTTTGCTTTCGTTAAGTATTGAGCGGGCCCCATCCATTATAGTCTGATTTAAACGTTCCGAGACCCCATTTTGTTCCGGAGAATACACGTTTGTAAACTCATGGTGTATCCCGTTCTCTTCAAAGTATTTTGTAAAGGCTTCATTGTCAAATTCCCGCCCATTGTCACTACGGACCTCTTTTACCTTAGTGCCTAAAAATCTTTCAGCTCTTTTTACATGATTAGTGAAAACCTTGAATACTTGTGATTTGTTACATAAGGGATAGACTGATACTTTTCGTGAGAAGTCGTCAGTTATAGTTAAAAAGTACTTCTCACCGTTTCTACCAGTCATTTGTGTCGGTCCCCACAAGTCAGTATGAAGTAATTCAAGGGGTCGTTTTGATCGTATTTGATTTATAGGACGGAAGGAAGTTCGCCTGTGTTATTTTTACACGTCTCACATTCAAAGTCTTTACTTTTAATGGGTGGTAAGCCCCTTACACCATTATATTTTACAGTATGTTCAATTAAAGTGGAGCTAATGTGCCCAAGACGTCTATGCCATAATTTAAAGTCGTCCTTCTGGACAGTAGAGGCTTGAAAACGCACCTTTTTAGGACTTTGACTACTTTGAGTTTTAGTTTTATTTTTAGGGTTAGGATCTGGGTACAGGCAGTAAAAGCCATCTTTAAGAAAAGCTCGAAATATGGTACCACTGTCACGATATGCTTTAACCCTACCCTCACCTCCTCTGAACTTGGCACCAGTTTTATCAAGCCTAGGGCCAGATATCAAATTGTGCCTTAAACATGGGCAGTATATAACATCGCCGAAGCGAACCATCTCCCCATTTATTTTTAAGTCCACTAGTCCGGTTCCTTCAATAGGAAAAGTCGCTCCGTCAACGGCAACAGCCAAATCCTCATTGTGCAAAGGCTTAAACTTAACATAGAGATTTTTATCTTTGCAGAAGTAGTGCGAGGCACCTGTGTCAAAGATCCAGGCGTCTCCACCACACTTAATATTACTAAGAGATTGTATGAGGTAATTTACCTGGCTTGTTGGCTTATGCTGACGTCTGGTTCTGTTTCTATTGCGAGACACATCTCTGCTGGGTCTGGGATTACTGGGCTGGACTCGAACTGGACTGGACACCGATGAACCTCTGGATACTGAGAAGGTCTGGAATGAGGAGTCTGAGGAGTCCCTCGAAGTAGTATGGAGGCAAGGTTCGGGGCTGGAGGCTTGTTGAGGCATTTTACATTGTCGTAGCATATGGCCGGCTTGTCCACATCTATGGCATCAGCCTTTAAACTTGGGCTTATAGGGAGACCTCTTGGGTGTACGAGCTCGGGAAAAGTGGGACTGGACCAAGTTACCTCTGTCCTCCTCTCGTAGTTTGATGCGGGATTCTTCAGCAACCAACTCGGTCAGGACATCTTTAAACTTGAACTGTTGTTCTGGCCATCGCAAGATTCCCTGGACGAGGTTATCAAATTTCTTTGGGAGCCATCGAAGCAACTGGAATGTCAGATAGATTTCTTTTATCGGCTCATTCATGGCAGCCAGTTGATCAGCTAGTCTTTGTAGACGTGCGGCAAACATGTCCACCGGCTCATCAGGCTGTATTCTACAGGATAGGATCTCGCCAAAGAGCTGCATATGGCGAGCTCGGTTGTCAGGCTGAAAGTGGATTTTCAACTTTGTCCATGCTTCATGTGGGTCGTCGATGTTTTCTATAATTCTCCTGAATTCATTTTCGACGTTCAAGTAGACTATGGACAGTGCTGACCTGAGGCGTGCCTGATATTCTTTAGTGGCCACAGCGTCACTGGTATTCGGAGCCTCTTCAGTTCCATTCACGATGCCCCAGGCATTTTTATCTAGCAGCAGGTATTTTACATCCGCTGTCCAGGTTGCTTAGTTGTGAACATTTAGTTTGCATATGCTAACCTGCACATTGGTCATTGCCATGCTTTTAACTTTACTTTATCAAATTTAAATAGAAAGGAAAAATAACTTTTTTTCAAAAAAAATGTACTCTTAAGCAGTCAGATAGTATAGTACAACAAAAAAATTTACCCAAAAAACCTTTCTATTTCATGTCAGAAAAATTAAATGTGTTTATCGAAAAATGCTATTGCGCCCCCCCCCCCCCACTAGAAATCACTTGGAGGTCTAATGGCCGCATGCTACCACCAGTTTACGATATTGCCAACGAAGGTTACGGCCACCATAACAGGTTAAAAAGCGTAGTAGCTCTGGGCCCATAACCCATGATCGGTTCTGAAGCCAGAACCGTTCTAAAATTATATGAAACTAAAGCAGAGGTGAAAAATTGGTGACCCTGAAATAAATGTTGGCAATCTGTGGTAGTGTCATATTTAAAAGTCAGTAAAGAAACATTTAATTAAAATAAATCTAACGTTTATTTTTAAAAAAACATATTCAAAATAAAAATATATGTATATATAAAATGATAAACAGTGATAAACAATATCTGGTAAATCAACCAAAAACCGTGATTTCCGAAATTATATTATCTACAAAATTAAGTCATACGTTAACACAATACAAAATACTTAATTAATTAATTAGCATGACGTAAGATATTAAAAGGAAACGACCAGTACAGGTATCAAAAATAAATTACTCACATTGGCATTACTGGGGAAAAAAGCAGGCCTCTTAATTCAAAGTGATGGAGAAATAAATACTGTTCATAAATGTCCAAAGGAAATAAAAAGTTCCATGATATCAAAATGATTCATCACAACAAAGTATTCAGCGAAATATTTCCACTATTGATTAACAGGATTCATCTCTTAACACAAAACCATCTCTCATCTAAAACAAATTCCAAACAAACTTTCATAATTGAAACTTAAAACACCATACGATATATGCTAGACTAAACATCGTCAGACCACCGGCAGTCAAAACAAAACACCCGCTTTAAATACCCCTGCTAGCCTAGACATCATAAGAGAGTAACGCCCCCTTTGCGTCCACCGGAGTTGAGTGAATGCGATCCTGTCTTGCGAAAGGGAGATGCGACTACAAGTAAGTTGCAATTTGCGATGATTGCAAATCGCGATCTCTGAGAGGAAAACGATCATGAACGCACATGTAGATGTTCAAATCGAAAGTAAACAAATAAGTAACCGATTTAAAAAAAAAAAAAGAATATGCTATGGAACAGGGAAAAACCAAATAAAGGGATTGGAAAAATCGGCAAATGAGATAAAGATAAGATAAGATTGGAATAAAATAAAACCCAGTAAGTCATGCTATATTATTCTATTACAATATGTATATATGCTTATGGAGTGTTAAGGGAATGAGTATGGCTGACACGAATCAAGATTTAACTAATCCTAGATTTTCGTCCGTGAACTCAATATGGTGATTGTCTGTGCTGCCGTCTTCCGGTCCATAAACAATGTTTGGACAGGCGAGCCGAGATTATCTCTGGGTGTATTTTGGACTTTCAAGAGAGCCATGACCATCTTGACCATATAGTTTGCAATTCTTCATGAGATTCTTTGTCATCTGAACTGCACGTTCATCTAAACCATTTCTTTTAAGATATAATGGACTAAATGTTTGATGGTGAAACATTTACTGTTTAGAAAATGTTTCATACTCCCAATTATTTTTTACAATTGTCACACTCTGCGTAATTTTTACAATTATCACTCTCTAGAATTCTTAGTATTCCATGTACATTAAACCAGTCCATCAGAATTTCGATGGTGGATCTACTTCTCAAGTCCTTCGAGGGTTTAAAATCTATGTAGCCTGAGTAGCTGTCAGTAATAACTAGATAGTCTGTATCTTGAAATGTGAAAATATAGGATGCAAGAATTCTGCATGGCAGTTTTGGAATTTCCTTCGGAATCATAGGTTCGGTTGGTGGAGCTTTCTGAGTTCTTTGACAGGTTTCGAAGTTTTCTATCATGGAAATTATGCCTTGCGATACGCCGTGCCAAAACATACATTCTGGAGCTTATTTTATGTAATTCGATATGCCTAAATTACCCTCTTCGAGGTTACTTAGGGCTTTCAATCTGTATTTTTCTGGAATGATGATTCATAGACCCTTTAGAATAAGTTCTTTTTGAACAGACAGTTCATCAATAAATGGAAGGTATTTTTTGCATGAACTGGATATGCTTTTATTTCCTGGAGGCCCCCGGTTAAAATAAAATGTTTTACTAGATTCAATTCTTGATCCGTATTTGTTAATTCTTGAAGAGCTTTGAAACTTTTATTGGTAGTTGGAATTGAAAAAAAGATTTGAAGATTGATTTCTTCTAATGAATCTTGGTAGTGGCAATCCCTGATCATGATCAGCAAATCTTCTATGTATAATTCTTTACCACGTTTGTACTGAACTTTAGGATCTCACTGTTGAATTTCTAAGAACAGTACTTGAAGTCTTGGGAAAATTCGATCGATGATCTTGTTGAAAATGGATTCTAATGGCTTGGAATCTATTTCAATGACCGAATCTTTTCCGTAGATGTATTGGTGAAATTTCTGGCACCCGAATTTTATAGCCAGTGCTTCCTATTTGATCTGGGATATGCCTGTTTGATGAATTCCATGCTGTTGATGAATAAGCAATGGGTCTGCCTTCTTGGAGTAAAACAGCACCGAGAGCGTAAGAGCTGGCATCTACAGAGATTATAACACTTTTTTTCGGATCAAAGAATGCAAGATTAGGAGATTAATTTACCAAATTCTTAATTTCACAGAGATCTTAGTCTAACCAAAGCCTTCTCGAGTCTCCAAGCCAAACACAAGGTTTTGTGACGTCACGGCACGAGGCTTATTATAGTTGTGAAAAACATAGGCGATATTAAAAATATACCAGCTCTTTCCTTTACATTCCAACTTATTACCACAACATGCAGGAAAAAATATATGCCTATAATTCAAAAACGCTAATTAAATATTTTTTATTCAATTTTGATCATTCTCAACAGTAATATAATGCAGATAATACAAGAACAATATTTATGCAATGATAGCACTGTGTCAATGAAAATATGCTTCAAAATTAAAGTTACGTTAAAGAAAGTTGACCCCCCCCCTAGCTAAATAATAATAATAATAATAATAATCCAAGCATTAAATTTATTTTAGTGAATAGTTTTTATTATATATTTTATTTTGAAATTTAGAAACAATATTGTCAGGTTCTGAGACCACCTCTGCTGAAGATTGGAATTTCCGATATTTCTCTATCTTAATCTTTTGTGTATTGTATGGCTGTGTACTAGAATTTTCAAGGTGACATTCTTTCTTTGTTGAAGGGAGAATCGACTGATAATCCTGTACAGGTGGTGTTGGGAGAAAGAGGAGATTGCTGAGAGGCGTGTTCATCTGTCAGTGATGTAGGTGAATGATGAGCAACAAGCAGCATGTCACTAATCAAGAAAGGAATGTGGAATGTGTCCAATGAATGAGCTCCAAAGGGGGTTGACATTGGGAAAACACAGTGATTTGAGAAGAGCAAAGCTTGTCTCAGATTAGTTCAGTTCGTTCCTGGGTTTCGTACCAAGAAGGTGTGTAGGACCGAGGTCCTGGTAGAGTGTGCTCTGTGTTGTAGAGCGGAAGCAGTGCGTATCTGGAGAGCAAAGGACACAGACGTCCTGGTGTTTAGTGCTCTGGGCCGAGAAGTGCAGGCCAAGTATACATGTGTTGGGAGATTCGAGATTGATCTCCGATAAAGTGAATCTAACGTGCATTGAGTGTGAGGGATAAGGTGTAATTTGAACAGTACACAGCCAACCTTTACTGTATTTAATTTAATGTTGAACCGGATCACCTATATCCGAGTTGTAATTGTATATAATTGTAAATAGCATATTTAGTGTGTACATATATTATAAATAAACTGTTAATTCAGTTAATTGACAGCGTCAGTGTTCATTTACACAATCCTCACAGTGGGTGACCGATATTACTCGATATCACCTAGTAATATCGGTGGTGGCAGCTATAACTACCACGGACTTTCTTCAAAGTTGTGCGGACTGAGAGGAACGTCCGACAAATATCAATTATTATCTATTTTCTCTACAATAAACAAAGATCACTACAAAATAAGACATTAATATGTATTATATAAATTAGCGGTTTAAACCCATAAATTTAATTATTTTGCTCTCATTATTTCATTTTCAATAATAAATAAATATTACCGTAATTTCGGGTGTATAAGCCGCAGATCAAACAATTCTTTTTCGACCCAGAATGTTTTAAGAAGCAAATATAGTTAGATAGATCGTCGTAAATATTTGTCTTCAATCACTAAATAAGATTTCTGGGTCCAAAAAGAATTGTTTGATCCGAGGCTTATACACCCGAAATTACGGTAATAAAAAGAATGATGTCCAGTTAAACTGATGACATAGAGCTCACAGGCTATGCAGACTAATTGTAGATTACAGCCTATTATAATAATGCCTTTCGAAAAAAATAAGGAAGGAAGTACCCCCCATTTCGTTTCGTTATACTTAATCATTGAAGCCCCAAAACTAATCAGGGATACGCCTTATCATATAATAAATCTGTATCCAAAATTCGGAACAAGTCGAATAATTCTGCATAAAAATCCATTTAAGAAACGTTGTCCACCGTTCCCTCCTTTATAATTAACCATTAAACCTCCAAAACTGTTCAGAAATTCAACTTGTCAGAAAGAACCTACATCCAAAATTTAAAGCAAATCGGATAACTCTGCATAAAACTCTATTTAGCTAACTTAAGAGGGAGGTAATCGCCCGTACCCTTCTTTATAATTAATAAAAGAACACGACAACAAATGAGCGAAGCTTCTTATCATTATGAACCTGTATCCAAAAATTGATACAAATCGGTTAATTCTACATGAAAAACCATTTACATGAATTATGAGGGGTATAGTTTCCCCTATCCTCTCTTTATCCTTATCCCGTGGATTCAAAAACAAATTAGGGAAGCGCATTTTCAGAATAAACCTATATACAAAATTTGAAGCAAATCGGTAAATTTTACCTGAAAAAAATAAATTAAGACGGGGGGATTACCCCCCCCCCATTCCCCATCTTTAACTTATCCAATGAACACCCAATACGAATCTCGGATGCACCTCATTAGAATGATCCTGCATCTAAGATTTGAACGAAATCTACTAATCCTGCATGAAAAACCCATTTATATAAATTAAGCGGAGGGCAATAGCCTTCCCTTCTTATACTTATCGAATGAACTCTCAAAACTAATCAGGGAAGCGTCTTATCATAATAAGCCTATATCTAAAATTTCATGTAAATCGGATATTTTTATCATGAGTTATCGCGTACGCACGTACATACATACATACAGAACGGGCGGGCACATAAGCTCTCAGGCTTTGATAGCCTGTGAGCTAAAAAAAAGCCTTCCAATCAAAAGCCACATTTAAAAATAAAGTGGATGAAAAGTGAATGTTAAATAAAAACAAATTAGAGTTCTGTTTTATTTTTATTACACATTATGGCTTAACTATCCTATTAAATACTTAGTGCTTTGAAATCTATAATAAATTTAGTATAAAAAAATAGTAAAATTAAAGTATACATGAAATTAAGTATTCAAATTTATACAAATAAATTTTTCATGCTCTACACTTTACTTATCAGAAGGGGGAGTGGACGCCAGCTATTCTTTTGCTAAGGGTGCTGATAACCCTTCCCAGGGACGTTGTTAAGGGTGTCCTATGGGAGGCTCCCCCTCCCCCCCTAAAATATTTTGAGCCTCTTCTGGAAAAAATTCCAAGGACACTCAATGAATTTGTGTTCCGAAAATTCAAATGAAATTCCGTTCAAAAATCTAATTTAGTTTTAAGGGCCTTTCACAGTTTTGAAAACTACTAAATTGTAGGTAACTAAAATTAGTGTTTCAGTACTTGCTCATCCTATTTGCACATATGAAGCTAACATAATGTTTAATATTGAACTGGTTGTACACTCAAATTTTTCATCATTCTATACTTCTCTTAGCATAAAAGGAATTTATTACAACAGTTTAATAAGAAACATAGTACCTACAGCGTGAATATGCACTAATTTATCTTTCTGCGTCACAAGGAGAGAGAGAGAAAATATGACCCCCCCATACATTTTCTTTACCCCCCCCCCCCTATTATTCTAGCCTTGCAAAATTGGAGAGATTTAAAAACATTATCCCCATATCTCTATTTTCACAGTATATAAGCATGTATTTATCTAACAAGAAATTATAAAGCTATTTTTTATTAAGATGGAAAAATTTAAGATTAAAAAACAACAGTTAAATGGTAGATGCATATTGATCAAGGCAGGGACATCGCTAAGACTTTTTATTGGTGGGGGAGAAGACCTTAAATTGCCAAGTCAAATCTTCATATTTGCCAACTCGTTTTATAATTTTCCCAAATTACCACACTTAGAAAATGTAATACAGTTCTTATGTGTAAAAAGTTAAATAATATTCCCAATTAGAGTTGTAACTTTTGCAAATTCTATCAAAAATAGGAAATGTATTATAGTTTTTATTAAAATTTTAATTGAATTTGACAAAAAAGTTTTAAAATTTGCCAAGTGTAACAACATTTGTGAATGTTTGGGGGGGGGAGGCTCCCCCCCGTCCCCCTCTTAGCGAGGCCCCTGAATCAAGGAGAAAGGGTGTGGGGTAGATAGAAATTCTTATGAACAAAGCAAGTAGACAACATTGTTTCTCTTTCTCTTTTATTTATTAGTAAACACAAGCTTCACTTCGACTATACTTCACATATGGTTTTTCGAACTGTGATTCTGACTATATCTGCATACACATATGAAGAAGAATATGAAGGTCAAACGTTAGGATATTCCACAATTTAGAATTAAATAATTTTATAATAATTTAGTGATTTTAACAATAACTTTGTGTTTTCATAAAAATATATAACAGACTAAGAAAAGATAGCATGCTATTTTGAAACAAAGACCATGTTAAAAATAAAAAGAGGAAATTCTGATTGGATCAAAAAGGACATCGATATCAAAAGACAAATCCCCTTTCCCCCTAGAAATATCTTACGCTATCACGTGCCAGACCCCCTCCCCCCTAAAATAATAACGTCATATATGCACAGCCCCAAGAGAGGAAAGTTGTGAAATGATAGCAATTACTTATCAATTTGTCTTGTAATTAAAACTATTGACTGGGAATATTTAAATATGATTAGTACCTATAGAATCCAATCTGACATAAGTTTCAGCCGTCTGGTGCAAATATTTTGGAATAAATAAAATTCAGAGGTTTCTAACAAAACTTACGAATAACAAGATAGGTTTTGTTGTAAATATTACAAATATGCAAAAATTCAAAGAATAATATTTGTATTGCATTATATTTAAGACTTTATCGCTTTTCAGAAGTAAATTTCCAAGAAATAATGATTTGAAAGTTTTTTACTAATTTGCTTAAATTGAAGGGACTAATGGAAATTTCGACTTGAAAATTTAATAGTGGAGAAAGAAAAATATATTAAATAGGTTAGTAAAATTTTAAGTGAATCGACCAGATAGCTTCTAAAGTTATAAGGCAAAGTATGCTAGCGCCAGTTGTCAAATAGATAATGAAATGCGGTTGTTTTGATATACGTATTAATGAAGAATATAACTGAAAAAGGATAACTTTGTTAATAATTTTAGAGCTAATTGACCAATTCATACCTATTTTAAGCAAATTATGAGAGAGAGAGGGAATGATAAAAGTCTTCACACAATTTAAGGATGTTTAGGTTTTAAATTATTGTTCTATTTGAAAAGAAACAAAACGAAAGTAATATTGTTTTGTTTTGAGAAACTGCGTTATTGAAAGCACAATGCTAAATGCTAGAATTTACAAAATAGCTTATTTTAAAGAAATTAAAAATAAAAAGATATTGAATGTAAGAAATAAAGCTTCTTTGATTTGACATTTGAACATAAATATAATTTCAAAATAAAACTTACCTTGAAAAGATGAGATTCATATGGATATTTGGGTAGTTTATTACGAGTGCACATGTTGTTTTAAATAGCAAGATACAAAATGAAATTCCCCGCGTTGGTGATTCGCCAGTAAGCTGTATCTCAATTTCTTGACATATTAAATTTTTTTATAGTTTTTAGTACGGATTTTGTAATTGTGGCAACAGAAATATGCCATTTTCTCTTAAAATTGATAAAAATTGAAATGTACGCATGTAAATTCTGAGAAGAGAAAACTCATGATGGGTTTAGATTTCACGTGAAACTCTAAACTCTAAGATCGTGTCAATTTGAAATATTTTTTTTTCATACGCATTTATACCAAACGTAAGAGCCTCAATTGAAACTTCATCTTAATAAGTGATCTTTATTATAGTTTGCTATATATTTTTACTTATGCGATTAAAGTTTTAATAATTTATAATTTAATAATTTAGACAATTAAGTTTTAAATTTTAATAATTTGGACAACTAAGTTTTATAGGAATAGTAATTTTTTTTTTTTCTTAATTTTAGCTTTAAATAATATTTGCTTGAAAGTTAGGCTGATCATTTTACGATGCATTTTTTACCGTAGCTAATTTTGTAGGTTTATTATAAATCAATGAAGCTGTTTCTACTTAAATATTTACTTTCGTCGAAATTCGGCGAGTTCCACCTTATAAATATTAAGTTACATACATTTTTTTTTTTTAATTTTGACTTTAAATATTTTTAATTTTTATTTAAATTTATATTTTTTAAAATGCTGAATCAAAATTAATCTTATAGATTTCTGTTTATTTACATGTAAAAAGTTTAAAATTCTACAAATAATATTTTGAGTTGTAATGATTTTAAATTACGCCTTTAAATTACACTTTTTTCGCAAATTTTAAATTTTAATTAAAAAAAAATCTGAGACGTTTTATCATATGATTTTGTTTACAAATCATGTGGTGAACCATTACAAAAAATTTCAGAATTTTAACTCAATAAATAAAAATTATTTTAAAATGGGTCCCGGACCCCCACAAATGAAAGAAAAAAAAAGTTCAAAGGATACTGAGTCTCCTTAAATTCGCAATGCATTATTAATAGGGTGAAATTTCGTGTAATTTTATCTATTTTTACAATACATTTTGTCTGATGAAAAAAATCATATTTTCTGTGTATTTTATTTATTTATTTATTATGTGATTTGATTGTTTTAGGGCAGGTGGTCATTTTAAAACTTTAAAGTAGAAGTGTAGTTTATTTATCTTAGATTGCCATTCAAAATTATCATATTTAGATCTCTGATCTCGCACGACTAGATGACTTCTGATAAGTACTACACAATTTATTATTCTACTACAAAGACAAGGTTTGCTAAGATAAACTTTAGAATCTGTTTCCCATACGTTCATTCATCGTATGAGTGACGTTGTACCTCATCAAACGTCACATTTGCCAGCATCGTATGATATGAAGAACTTATTTTCGCTTTGAATGCGTTACAGAGCGCAAAATTTTATGTATTTACTTTTTTTTTTTTTTTTTTTTTTTTTTTTCTATAACATATAAGAAACAAATTGGTAAGTGTGATCGCAGATCGCTTAGAGAGTTTAGTATATTTCTTTGAAAACATCTTATACTTTAATTAATAAATCCAAATTGTTAAATTACTATTATTAAATTCTTACTTAGATGGTAGCACCAATAAATTTAATTTTTAAATAATTATTTTTAAAAAAAGTTGTTTATTTTAATGTTGTTTATTTTATATAAAATGGTCAAGTCAGATTACTTAAATAAAATCAAATATTCCGGGTTTTTTTTTTTTTTTTTTTTTTTTTAATTAGCCTCTGATGCTATTTCTTTCAGACAAGCTAAAAATGTCGTGTCATCAGCCCTGAATTTTCTACTGAACCGATTTTGATAATTATTTTTTTTAATGAAAGCTATTTATTTGTAGTTGTGCCCATTTTAGCTATTTTTTAATTTATTTCCATTTTTATACTTTATTTTTAATTTTAAATGCCTTTTTTACGATATTTCTTCAAAATGGTGGCAACTTAGTTTAGCTTTTCTCTCGATAATAAAAATTTATTTTCCATTATTACTTTCCACAAGTCAGAAACTTTATTTCATCAGTGAACATGTCCTCGCATTTAAAAGAAAAAAGTTAATTGTTTTCGTAAAATTTAACCACAATAAAATGATTGCATATAATTATGCACTAATTGAGGTAAAAAAAAATATATTTACTGAGAAATAATATTAATAATGTAAATTAAATAACAGAAAATAATTTATGATAAAAATTAATGTCTAAAGCAAAGTAAGAAATATTTCAAATGAGGAAAATGATGGCATTCAGCAACCAGATAAAATGGATTTACAATATTATTACGGACGACTTTTTCATATTACTATTAACAGTAACTTTTAAACTAGTCGTTGGGGGCCACCGTAATACTTACCCATCATGGATATGTATATGAAAATAAAACATGTGAAACTATTTATACAATGCATTGCAATTCATAAACAAAATTTAAATATTGTTAATATACATAGTAATGCTATATTAAAGAACTGCTGATGTACCAATTTCGACAAATTATATAAAACGCCAAACTACTCAAGTAGTACCGAACTACGTAAAAGAAACATCCTTATAACTCCAAAAATAATAATTCTATTAACTAACAATTAACTGCGTCGGATTAAGCGTCTCATTTCCAATTAAAATATACTTTTGTATTAAAATTTTAATGAAATACAGGGTCATGAAAAATCGAAGAATGTGGAAAACATGATTACAAATATCTCGGCAACTAATAATCCGATCAATTTCGTTCTATATGCAAAATGTGTGTTATTTTATTGCCTTTTACGTCCATTCCTTAGAACAAAAAAAATCGAAAATTTTTGTATACCTTTCATCAGAACGAATTTTTCGAGAGTCCGAAAAAAATAGTTCCGGATAATCGAGGTTGCTGATATTAAATAGGGTTCGTCCCATTCTTACATTCTAACTACATACAAAATTTCAAATCTCTATCTCAATTTGTTCGGGAGATAGAGCGTTTACAGACAGACAGACAGACGGACGGCAAAATTTTTTTTCTAAAAATATGTTTTTCGGAATCTCCACTATCTAAAACGTATAAATCCGTCAAAAAAAATTTCGATTTTCAAAACGATTGCAAGACTTACCCTTATGATGGGTAAGTAAAAACATTTGAAGAGAAAATGACGTCACTATTTAAAACGTCGCATTTTTACTCATAACGATATTACATTTCAATATTTCTTTTCATTATGGACACTGAGATTGAGATTTTACTTTCAGATGACTTCAGTTAGTGAAAATAATGTCATACTAAAAATAAAATTAGTTTTTTTTTTTTTTTTTTTTTTTTTTTTTTTTTTTAATAAATCAATTTTTCTGTAGTGCATATAAAAAAAAATTCTGGATTTCGCGGGCACTCAGATTAAAATTTTAACTGAAGATGTGCAAATATTTGCATGCAAAATTGTAACTGGAAAACTTGACATTAACTTTGGAAATATACTTATTATATATTGATTCAATAATGTAATTACTTTTGCTTTTTTTTAAGCCAAATCGATCGGGTCCTTTAAACATTTCATTCGTCGAATTCGACGGGATTCCAGTCGTTTTATTGTTAAAATGCATTTCCTTTTTCCCAGAGTCTATAAAAAAGCGTTTAAACTAAAGAAAAAATTCGTTTTTGATGAATCTAGTCAAAGAAGAAGTAGCACGTCAAATTGTATCTCTTTATTATTCCACAATTCCAAAGTCTCAGAGAGAAATTGCTAATCAACTGGGTATTTCACGCCGTTCTGTTTGCTATTATATTGATAAACACAAGAAAAATGAAGTTAGTTCATTGCATTCTAAACTTGGCCGCCCTTCTAAAAAACCTCTATCGATTTTATTTTTTTTATTATTTTTTTTCTAATCGGAGGCAAAACTGAATTCTGCAAAGGCAGTATCTACATTCAACTTGTTTTTTTTTTTTTTTTTTTTTTTTTTTTTTTTTTTTTTTTTTTTTAATCTGAAATTAAAAATAAAAAATATATATATTTCACTTCGCGTGTCAAAATAGATGATAAATATGATGAAATATGATGAAATAAAAACCAAAAAGCGCGTATTTCACGTAATTTTTTTAATCTATTTATTTATGTTACATACATAATGATTTTTCATCTATTTAAACTTGCGTGCAACAATTAGGAGAAAAAGAAGTTAGAACTTGCACGTGAAACGTAGCGAATAATGTGCGTTCGTACTATAACGAAACTTAAAAATATTCAGATCTTGCTGTTATATTACACAGTACTTCGGATAGTGTTAGAAATCTTTTGTATGTAAAAACTTGCATTAAACATCAGCTACATATTTCAATTTCATAAAATATGAAATAGTTTAATATAATTAAAACACGCGCCAAAAAATATTTCCCCGTATAGCGTTATGTAGAATAATTTTGAGTGGCCCTGTAAATTAATAATATATTTTTTTTTTTTGTATTATACACTGTTAAAAATAAATCTGTGAATTCCAGGTGAA